>PVJD01016018.1:0-22639 GCA_004026545.1 Mormoops blainvillei | reverse complement strand
TTGCCAGTAAAGCCTTCTGGACTTGTAGTTTTCTTTGTCAGATGACTTTTATAGATGAATTTCAGATATTTAAGAGTTATAGATCTATTCAGGTTATCCACTCCCCCTGACTGAACTTGTATCACTTTAGTAGTTTGTATGTTTTAAGATGCTTGCATTTTATTTAAGCTGTAGAAATAATGGGCATGAAGTTATTCATCATATTCTTTTGATCTGGTTTTAGTTTTCTGGCTTATCAAGGTACAATGCAATACTGATTAAAGACCTTTACTATTTTTTATGTAAATAGTAAATTTCTCTGTAAGCACTGCTTATCTGCATCCTACAAGTTGTTATCATGTGCTTTATCTTTTATTCAGGTCAAAATATAATTTTTCTTCTGGTTTATCTTTTTATCCATGACTGTATGTGTATATTTTAAATTTCAGAATTATTTGGGGATGTTACAGATATCTTTCTGTTATTGAATTCTAGTTTGATTCCATTGTGGTCAGAAAATTTAATTTGCATAATCTGAATTCTTTTAAATTTCTCGAGATTTGTTTTTTATTTTTTCTGAAAATAGTCTGTCTTGGTAAATACTTAATTTGCACTCAAAAAGGATGTATATTTTGCTGTGGGTGCCTGGAGGGCCCTACAATTGTCTATTGAAATATGGCTACTGCATTTGAAAACCTTAAATTTCTATTTTATTTAATTTGTTTATTAAATACATTCACATAATTAATTAAATTGGGCCACAGTCATCTGCTGGCTCTAATGAGTGGCGGTTTCTAATAAGGCCCGTTGACATGGCTGCAAGGCGATGCTGTCAGTTTTCAGGTTTTAGTTTGGACTGTCAACCTGTGTGCTTTTGGTTCTCCTCTAGGTGGGCTTTGAGCTCTTACTGCAAGTCTGCCGCACCCCAAGGAAGAGGCTTCCAAAATTAAAGACAGAGTCTCCTGAACTCTTAAGGTCCATATTTTGAAGTTACAGTGTCATTTCTGCCCACATTGTGTTGATAGAAACAAGTCACAGGATAAATTCAGATTCTAGGTGAGGGGAAATAGACTGAACTCTCAATGAGAGGAATGATGAAGACTTTGCAGCCATCCTTAAAGCCATATCTTCCCATGATTTTTTTTCCCCCACAAAGATAAATATATCAGTGGCAATTCAAGAGACCTTTCCTCTCCTTTAAGTAGGGAAGTTAAAAAAGTCATGGATACTTAACATTACCATGTTTCGATAATGTTAAAATATGAATTTCTTTATAGTTTATAAATCAGGAAACATCTTAGAATTTTAAACTTATATTTGGCAGGGTATCATTTTCCTCATACAAGTATGCAGCTTAAATAATGGTTTCCTTCCTATTTACTGTTGGATGGAGGCTTGTAAACCAGTCAGGGCTGATTTGGGCCCTAGTTAGAGTTGTTCCCATGTTTGATTTAATTTTCTGTTGCCATTATTTTTAAAGTCTTAAAAATTTTGAATGAGATGCTACATTTTCACTTTGCATTAAGCCCCACAACTTATGCAGCTAGTCCTGGAACTAGTTCTGGGCAATTAGCTGTGAGTGGATGAGATGTGTGTCACTCCTGCACTAGTGAATTTAGAGTCAGAACAAAATCCTGTCACGTTTTTTTTTTCTCCCACAGCAAATGATCCAAGTGTTTCTGTTAGCATTGGGCCACAAGTGAGTTTCACGTTCAGCAGAGGTGCCATAGGAAAATAATGATTGTGTCACAGGAATAAGAAATGTTTGCGGTAGATCGCAAACACTGGCACCCTTCCACAAACATTCTCACCCTTCCACACATGTTTGCCCCGTAGGAACGTGCTTGTATAGCTTCTCACATCAAGGCTTTCTTGGAACTAGCTTTGAGCAGTGAACTGTGATGGAAATAATGCTGTACCTAATCTGAACTCACACTTCAAGAGCCTTCCATGCTTTTCCTCTGTCTTTCGGAACTGACAGCGGTCCTGTGAACAAGCAAGAGCTACCTGGCTGGAGGATGGGGGACCATGAGCAGAGATGAACCCATTCCAGTTGAGACTGCAGGTATGCGTGAGAGCCTGAGTATATGTACAAAGGCCACCACCAGATGGCTCGGAGCTGACCACAGATGTGTGAGTGATCCCCTCTGAGAATGGTTAGCTCTGCAAAAGAACTGCCCAGATGACCTATCAGCTGGTGAGCTATTGGCTTTTTGTGTTATTTTATTAGGTGACAATAGCTAATAGAAAATTTGAAAATTGATTGTTACCACAGCTTATTATCTGAAACGCTATTTTCTTTTTGAACACTTACTACGTGCTGCACACAGTTTTAAGTTCTTTATATATTATCATGTTCAAGTCTTGTAGCAATTAGATTGTTCTCTCATTATTCTCACTTTACTGATAGGATAACTGAAGTAGCAGAAAACAAGCAATACACCCAAGGGAAGCAACACAGCAGAATGCAAACTGTGCAATTTTACATTTAGACCTGTTTTTGTAATCACTGCCTTATTTTGTTCAAGGTCACAGGAGTTGCTATTAGATCTGTTAGTGCGACAACACAGGTTGCAGTACATCAACGTGAAGGTTTCAGCAGATCTGAGTGGGGCCTGAGGATACGCATTTCTAACAAGATGCTGGGGATGCTAATGATGCTAATGTTGCTGACCGGGAGACCATATGCTGGAACCAGTGCCCTTGGCTTTTGACATTAGATTGTTTGAAATGCATTATACTAAAATTAATTAAAAAAGTGAAATGTATTGCTATCAGTACTTTTTATAGTAATTAAATAAAATTAAATATAGTTTGATATTTATAAGAAATATTGTATTCAATCCTTCTATTTTGCCAGATGTAAGTGAACTACAATATTTTAACTGGAATGAGGAATTCTGTGGCAAAATATTAAAGCAGAGCTACTGAGACTTTGGCTATTCGTTTGATTCAGAGATACCTAGAAAATTTATAGCTATAGGTTATAGAAAGAAGATTTAGTACTAGGGTTTTTATATTCAGTCTCACCATATTTTCAGGCTGTAGTTTTAAAAAATTAGTAGTTCATGTAAATCTAAATTGCTCTGGTAATTGAAAAGGAAAGAAAACTGCAACTTAATTTGTTTTCTCAATGGCTGTGTAAAAAGAGACATTCCATAATGATGTTAACCACGGGAGGTCATGGTGAAAGATAGCCCACTGGTGTTTTGATTACCACAATGAGTTTTCATGGGCATCACTGATGAATGGTTATTATTGCGCATTCACTGACAACTTCATTATAAATTTTATAGCACAGTTGCATCATTATAAGTAACACAGATAGCCAGAAAACCCCGAGGAAAACATGGTATAATAATAGGTTAAATAGCTTATTTAAATGGAAGGCATAGTCTAGTATTAATTAGGGAAATGAATAATTTTAACTGTGAAATCTGGGTTTTCTATCCAGGCGTGCATTTGGGGTTATGGCTACCTATGCAACAAATCAGTGTGAGACGAATTTTCATAAACTATCCACTTGTCAGACTAAGGAAACAAATGGACCCTTTTCACAAAACTAATCAAATTTAGATTGGTATATTAGCCATCCTCTGTGGAAATTATTGATTTTAGTGGCATGACAGCTGTTACCTTTCTTCTAAGTAAAGAACCAGCTGTCACATTCATTGGAATCAAATTATATGTCAAACACTGATGCTGAACACAAAGTTAACATGTGTCTCCCAGTCCATCTGAGAAGCATCTGACAAAGAAGGAAATTAATTCAACATAATAAAGGTCACATATGAAAAGCTGGCAGATCAGATTCTCAATGAGGAAAAACTGAAAGCTTTTCCTAAGATCAGAAGCAAAGCAATGATGCCAATTTATACCACTTTTTTTCAAAAAAGTACTAGAGATCCTAGCCAGAGCAATTAGTCAAGAAAAAGAAATAAAAATCATCCAAGTATGAAAGGAAGAAGTAAAATTACCTCTGTGTGAAAATTATGTAATCTTATATGTAAGAAAACCTCAAAATGTAACAAAAATGTTAGAGCTAATAAACTAATTTAGTAAAGTTATAGGACACAAAATCAACATACAAAAATCAGTTGCATTTCTACACACTAACACTGAACTGTGCAAGAAAGAAATTAAGAAAATCTCATTTACAACAGTATCAAAAAGAATAAAGTACTTAGAAACAAACTTATCCAAGGTAATAAAACATTTGTACAATGAAAACTACAGAACATTGAAAGAAAACAGTTTTATATTTTGAAGAAAACTGACAGAGATGTAAGCATTAAGAGCAATTTTGGATTAAATAGTAAATCTATTTGCCTGCCATTTACTTTGGCTATGTGCCAGGTTTTATGCTCAGTACTTAACAGATTATACTTTATCCTCAAAATCAGCCTTTCGCTAAATATTTCTTCCCTTATTAAGCAATTCCACAATATGTATTTGTAAACAAATACATAGGGTATTTTATAGGGTATTAATTTATTCCATTACAGTTATTTGAAAACTGTGCATTCCTATTAATGGCAACTAAGTACAAGGTTCAAACTAATAATGTTGATAGTATAATACTTACATAATTATTTACTGAAGATACCTCTGTATTATGTCAAAGCATTAATAAAATGTTAAAAAAAAAACAAAACACCCCATGATATAAATAGCAACTTAATAGGAGCTACAATTTTGTTCAGTTATGGACTCCAAAAGAACAACCACCCCATCCAAAATTCAGGGGTAAATTGGCTTTAATGAAAATTAATCATGGAAATCCCTGGTGTCTGAAAGATGATTAATTCAGAATTATTAATTTAGGATGCTACAGTTCTGTTCAATAGCATGTGAAAGAATGTCAGCTATGAGGTTTCTTGGAAAGGCTTCTTTGGTTTTTACAATGATTAAATTGGAATAGACAGCATCTTTTATTTCCACTGGACATTATTAATTCTTCCTATGATATATGGAACTGCAACACCCATGGTTTGATAACAGGATAGCTGGAAAGAGGACAAGACCAATGCACTGAGGATGCCAGAGAAAAATAAATATATAAGGTTCTAGTTAACATTCTTGAACTTTTGAAATAACCATTTATAAAGTTATACCATCTCAGCATTTCTCTGTACATGGCATACATTTTTAAATTATACTTCTTTATTGTGAATTAAGGTTTTTGTTACCTAGAGCTGAGGAACATTCTGATTCTTACAGTCTGCAAAGTATGAAGTGCATGTAGATTCTAGTGAAAGAAGAAATTGGTTTTATCTACAATTTGTTCTGCATGTTATCTTTTTTGGGTTTCTGAGACCTGTAGTATTTCATTTGCTTAATAAATCATATATCTTACCATTTAGTTCTGAAATTCAAATTATAATCAATGAAAGATATAAAATACCTCAACTAGATTCAGAATCTAGTCCCAGAAAATATTTGCTTTATTTCCAACAGTACCTTGAAAATCCAGGTTATTTCTTTCTGAGGTTTTTCTGACCATCATTTATAGTTTCATATCCCAATCAATGAAGGTTCTAAAAAAATGAACAAGAATCTAAAGAATATTTTGAACTTTGCTTGACATAGAAATAACTTTGCAGATTTATCTGATCTCAAGTCATTTCTTCAAATTAGGAAAATCAATCTCAAAGTCAATGATGAGATAAAAACATGGATCAATTCAAAGTAGATGAAACTAATTTGTAAATATCAAAGAAGTTGGCATAAAAGCACAGATCTGGAAACTTACAAGGACCTTAATAATCTAGTCTTTTTCAACCTCTCCTCCCTTACCTCATGCAGTGTCTTGCCTTGATCTCTGTTGGCTTCAGAAGGATAGAATTTTTACTTGTTTTCTCATTGAAGGCAGTTTCACTTTGTTGAAATCTTTCTCTTTAATTTGGCATCTTTTTCCTGGAACATTCTTTCCTCAAGTCTCAATTTGGCCATCTACTCCTTCGCTTCTCAGTTTGGTTACTACTTTCTCCTTGAAGCTTTTCCTGACCCACTACAACCTGTTTGAATGCTTCTGTATTTAGGGTGTATCTGCTACTTTTCCCATTAAGGTACTAAATTCCATTATATTGAATTTGACTGTAAAATAGACTCTGAACTCCAGGAGACTAGAGTATGTGTTTGAGTTGTTCACCACTTTATACCCAGAATCTAACATAGTGCCTAATGCTTAGCAGAGGCTTAATAAACACGTGTGGTTTTAATAAATAAATGATAATTATTCTGAGTAATGATGCTGGCATATTAGAGTTAATGGGAGAAGAAATTATTCATACAAGGAATGGCATTGGAGCCTTCGAGAGGAAAACAAAACAGACTCCCTGGCAAATCACTGCAATGTTTTCAGGATTGTAGGATCCTGGAAAAAAACAGTATTTGCAGTTATTCTCATTCCTCAGAGATTCCTTTCCTTCCCTCAACCTATTTCTCTTTTATCAACAACTTTATCCAAGGGCTTTACATTTAGATCCCGGAGTTGGAGAACTTGATTTTATGCTCATCTTTACATGGCCTATTAGTTACAGTTTGGCAGCTCTACATGTGTTCCATCTTGAATTGTTGACTTTGTAGCAGCTTTAAAATAAAAAGAAATATTGAAAGTGAAGGACTGTGCTGGACCCTTAAGGAGTGGTTCTAAGGGCAATACCAAGATGATCAAAATTTTCAAATACAAACAGATTGGTTGAAGTGGTGGAACAATAATATAATTAAACTCTCAGTCCAAATATGCTGAATGTTCTTGTGAAAATAATCCTGATCCAGGTACCTGAAATATTGAATTCCAGTGAAAATATCAGGCTTATCTGCTTTATTGGTAAGTAAATTTTCTGTAAGTTTAAACCAAATTATGATTTCATAGACTAGTAGCCATTTTATTACAAATGCTAATTTTCAGCACACTGCGGTAGCAAACAATATTGAATTCTGGCTAATATAAAGTAAAAAATATGATAAATATTTCCACCTTATGAACCAGAGTCCACTTTCTTGCCAATGAGGCTTAAATCCTGCCTTCATTTTCAGCATGGGGACTGCGTTCTTCATGTCTAGAGTATTTTGGGGAAAGCAGGTCCTTCAATTATGGCACACATTAAGCAAAAACCAAAACAAACGTAACACATGTTTCAAAAATTAGGAGACAAGTCTAGTTTTTTGTTGTATTATAATAAAAACTTTAATATACAATAATACAACTAGATTATAAAGACCATTTGTAATAATAGAAATATATTTCTATAATTATTTTATTATACTAACCAAATTACTGTTATTAATAACTATATTTGTTTCTCTTCTTGGGCTATAACCTTTTAAAAATTATTTCTTTTTTTCCTTGAAAATATTCATTATCTATCTCTATGTTAATATATAGATACATATGCATCTCTAGCTCTATATGTAGTCTATTTATTCATATACAAAGTTTGTTTTACCTTGGTTTAGGATTTTATTATCCTGATTCTTGAAATGTCTAGTAATTTTAGACCAAATACCATTGTATATTAATCTATTTAGAGATTCCAAATGATATTTCGAAGACTAAAAATAGACAACTGGAAAAAACCCATAAGTGATCCAGATATTAGAATTTACAGGTTAGGAATTTGACAGCAATTGCTATATTTAGAAAAAAAAAACAAGAAAAGAAAAAAGAACTTTGGAAAAAAGATGAAATAATTGGAAGTATATTAGATATTAACATGGAGAGTTCTTGGAAAAGCCTGACATGCCTTCTGGAGTTTCTCGTTGCCCTTGGTAGACTGGATGAACCAAAACACTGGTGGTTTTCTTTTGTTTGGTGAATTGTGAATGCAGAGGCATTGGTGGAGAAGTCTGCTACTACAGGACGGAACACAGTGCCACACTGGGGAAACTTGTACTCCCCTGTGAGGTATGGTGAGAATACATGGCCTGCCAAATGAATGCCATTGTAGATAGCTCAACACAAGCTGTCTTTAAATTAAGCAACCTGTTCTTGTAGAGGAGTGTTTGTTTTGTTATGAACCTTCAGGAATAGTAACTATTTGCAGATAGAAGTCAAAAAGTTTAACCTGCATATACATAGCTAAGATCAGAAAAATATAGTGTTGAGTTTCCCACTGGACCACCAATGAATCCTAAAATACCCTAATGATACCACTTTGCATTATGTTGAAAATTGCTATGGCTCTCTTTTTTATTTTATTTTATTACATATTTCATTTTCATGGGAAGAAAATTTTCTTTTAGGACTTGTCATGAGAAAAGCTATAAAAATTATGGTTTGAAGAAAATTCCATATGTGCCACAAACTATTTGCGCATAAGGATTTATATTTTATATTCTCATTATTTATTTTAAGAGATTTGCTTTAAAGAGAATCTTTATAACACTATTGGGAAATCAATAATCTTTGCCATAAGTAGAAAATAACCATAAAAATCATTAACTTAATTTTTAAAGAGTTGTCTCTGTATCATCACAAAATCTAATTACAGTGGTATCTATACTCCATTTGGGAAAAGTTACTCATATTTGAAATAAACTTAACTCTGATATTAGGAAGACCTATACTAACTTTAACTGTCCATCACTTTTAATTCAAATAGTTGATATCTATTGTGGGTAATTGTTTAACATGCCTTGCATTGGTTTCTGTGTATGCAATATGCAAATAAGGCTCTCTCAAGATTAAATTTCATAGATCATCCTTTAAGAAAGCAGAGCACAGTGTCTTGAAGAGTGCCTAAGTGGGGCATAAGAGTTCTTATTATCATTGTCAGTTCTTTTTCTTAAACTTTTTTCCTTATTTCCAGCTGCTGAAGTTCTACTCAAAATCAAATTTAAATATTACTTCTATTTTCCCAGTTGTAAATAATATTTTCAACTAATATATTAAAATAATTTAAACTTATAAATATAAAGGTAATACTTGGAGACAGTCAATATATTTTTAGACCTTTAATTCAAGATACATACTCAAATATTAAGAAATGTAAATGGTTACTATATTACTATATTACATGCTTTTCACAGAGGATTAGTTTTATAAAACTAATATTTTAATTTTAGAAATGGGGGTTATACTTTAAATTTTATTATTTTATTCAAGATGTTATAAAAATAACACCCATACTCTTATACATAACATGTAATTACTGAAAATGATCCACTGCTCAGTACTTTCACAATTTTTAAAGAGAGAGGAAAAAGTGTGCCACTTTGTATAACTGGAGTTTAATAATTATAATAATAAAAACTCTCATATAAAGAACAAAATTAGCTGCATTTATGAAGGGAGTGTAGAACACATTAAATTTGCTAGAGTAAGTGCTTTTCCCTTTTAATGAGCTGAAACATATTCTGTGTCTGTACAGTTGGATACATTCCTATCAGGGAAGGAAGTGTTATTAAAGCTGAAGAGGCCAGAAAAATAGCAAAATCTTGAATAATATTAAATGCTTAATAATGTCTTCAAGCATATAGTGATTCTTCCTGACATCTTTAGTGGATTTCAATGTAGTATATGTAATTAACATATCTGTATTTATTATTATTTTTAAGGGAGAATGCACCTATTTAATATGAATTTTAATTGCTTTACATAAAAAATTTGAATATTAAGAATATAATAATCAAACATTGTCTTTATTCTTATAATGACGGTAAATCAAACTAAATAGTATAAGAACTTGACATTGATAAATTATAAAACAATAAATGCACAAGAAAAATGTGTCAAACATGATTTTGAAGGATCAGAAGCAGTTTTCAAAAAAGCCCCCATTTCAGTGGCTATCATTTTTTATACTATACCTTTTATTTTACTCTCCCTTGAGGTTCTAAAAGTGTGATTATTAAATACATAAACAGTTACAATCGCTTGACAAAGTCAAATTTTAGCAGACAGCAACACTGGGTGATTACACAGTTTTCTGTAATCCTATTTGTTTCAACTAAAAGTGTTCTATTATTCATAAATATGAAATGTATTAATAATAACAAAGGCTGATATACTGTTTTAACATGAAATTATCAATCTTAGCAGTGGTTAAAAGATTTTCTTTTGTGTTTTTTTTTTATGGAAATGTATAGCTCTGCTAACTAAAAGTAAAGTCATTGTATATACCCTATTAATTTCTCATACAAAGGCCAAAAGCCAAATATAGTTTTTAATTTGAAAATTACATTCTAAATATTAAAGATTATTTGCTTTTTCTTTATAAGTGATCTGATAAAAGCTTTGGAGGAAAAGTTTCCAAATACCAGACATTTGTTAGTATGGTAGAATAAATTTAATAAAACTGAAGATGAAAAGTCTCTGAGTAATAAAGATTCTAGGTTATCAAGAGTTAGAACTGTAAGGAAATCTCTTAAAACACTGGGGCAGCTGCATCCAGTGGTTATAGATCATCTCCTTTAAAGTTCTCTCTCTGATTATTGATGTGATCGCTATAATCTTAAGGGCTGCATCTTCCCTTCTAACACTCTAGACCAATAATAGGCATTTCCTTTGGTAATCTCATGTAGAGCTGGAGGTAGTTTAAAATTTAAAGAGCCAGGAAGTAAGAGAAAGAATATGAATCCCGATAGTGTAAAGAGTCTGAACAAGTTGTATGAGAAGGGATATTTTAGAGTTTCCAGAATTTCCAGCGGAAATTCCAGTGGACTGAATATTTATGCCCCTCACCCCAAGTTCATATGTTAAAACCTTAATTTCAATGTGATAGTATTTGGAGATAGCTTTTGGGAGGCAATTAGGTCACATTTCATGGAAGGAAGGAAGGAAGGAGGGAAGGAGGGAAGGAAGGGAGGGAGGGAGGAAAAAGAAAAGAAAAATGAGAGAGAGAGAGAGCAAGTTAACTCAGAAATGGGCTCTCATCAGTCTTTGGCTTTGTCAGATCTTGACAAAGACCTTTGTCCTCCCAGCCTCTAGAACTGAAAAATGAAGCACTTCAGTCTATGGAAACATGTTATAGCATCCCAAGCTGACTAAGACAGAGAGATCTAAAACTCTGCCATATTTTTTTTTTAGATTTCCAATATGTTAATCATGAGGAAATCAAAACTTAACATTTGACAAAATCTAATTTTAGCAGATAGCAACACTGGATGACTGAACAATTTCCTGTATTAGTATTTGTCTCAACTAAAAGAGTTCTGAAATTCATAAACATGATATGCATTAATAATAATGAAGGCTGATATTCTTTTTTATTTAAAGAACAAAAAGGTTGTACTTTAAATGTAAACAAACATGTACTTTTAACACATAAATATGATTAATGCATGTATAGCATTTCTAGCTATGTCATTGATACCCTAAATTTTAATTTCCTCAGCAATATGAGGCCTGGGGAAAATGACCCTTTCTCTTGCCTTGCATAGATCTTGGATTACTTTACAAAATTTCTGCCTCATTGTGATATAATTCATATATTCATATAATGATATAGAAATGTGAAATATCGAAAAATATTACACTGGGTCCCTTAAATGCCTGCCACCATGTGACAGGGGCTATCTTTCATGCTCACCACATACAGAACCCTTCTATTGTATTCAGACTTTACATTTTCTATTGAGACAGAGGCTAATTCCTTTCCTTTCTTCTCTATTACCTAATTCTGGCTTTCTGGCAGAGAAAATTTCAAGATGAGAACCATTCCCTAACATCAGTATAAACAACATTTACTCTAAGAGAGAGAGGGAAAAAAAAAATAGTAACAGTGAGTTTATGCCCTTACAAGTGGCGGTGTAGCAAAGAGAACTCTTTGGTTTGGTAAAACTAATAAAACTCAAGTATTAATACTTTGAAGATCTGTACTATTGGAATTTAAAGTTATTTTTCCATTTTATGCAGAAAAATCCCCAATAGTCTTATCGATATACAATTATTGAATTAGTGCTCACAGTTTATACCTATATTGAGTTGCACTGACTTTGGGATAAATTTCTGCCCACAGGTTCTGCTACCTAAGTTGCCATGTTTACCACCTATTATTTACCATCAGGGATTAAACTTGAGGCATGTGGGGGTGTCAAAACATCATTGGCCCATTGCTTATGACTTGTGTATATAATTTTTTGCACAAAGATGAATTGGACCATTCAGGTAACTCCTTTCTGTATTTGGAATTGGGCAACACTCTCAAGTACTGGTATTGGGTCCACAAGATGGTCTAATTGAGAGATTACTGGACTTAGACATAGGGTTGAAATATGCTGTGGGCAAGCATACAGGATGAGGGGGCAAAACCTCTTAACAGAAGAGAAATCAGGCTGATAGAGAAAGGAGAACCAGCCAGAAGAGCCAAAGGCCCTAAAAAAGGTCATCATAGTTTCTCAGTTATCATGTATTTTGTCAGTGAAATACCTTTTTTTTTCCCTGAGGTAACTTGAATCTGGGTCAGACCTAGTTTTACATAAACTTGACTAAATCATTGTCAGTTCTTAGCTTTTACTTTCTATGCTTGACTAAAATAATATTTTGAGAGCAATCTGCAGTGGTAAATTAGATGAGTATTCTTTCTTCCCCACATCATTTTATTTATGGCCAGTATTCCTTTGAGGACACAGTTAGATACAGCCAATTTAAATTTGATATCAAAGTCATTGATGATTTAGCATCTTTAACTTCAGTGAAGGGACTGAAAGATTCAGCAGCTGTGACAAGGAGATTTAAGGGTCAATGGGTGCCCAATAGATTATTTCATAAAGAAGAAATGAAGAATGACTGATGCAACTGGCAGATTAATGGCCTGTGAGAAGCTGTCCCATTCAGACAGCTCTGGACCCAGAAGTGAGTGGCTTCTGTAAAACCATGAAAGAAACCCAGTCCAAACCCAGATTCTAGCTTACATTCTTCAGAAACTTCCTAAATGTTTACTGGGTGCCATGCACTGTGCTAGGTATTAAGCACTCACAGGAGGTTTATGAACAACGAGAAGATAGTGCTATTGATAAATTTTTAGGCAACAGAAACAGAGCCCTGGAGATATATTTGTGGCAGAGACCTCAGTCAGGCTCTGCAGACAACAAATTACAGAGAATTCTTATTTTCTTCTAAGAATTAAACAGATTTGTATTTGAAGTACACAACAACAAAAAAGTTAAAATGTAGAACCTGTATGGATGGTTCCAGAAAGTGAAAAAATGGCATGAGGGTACTGGAAGTTGGGCAAAGGGATGGGGGAAATGAGTATGAGTTTAAGAGAAACTAGTTCTGAAGATGAATAACACTTAGCAAAACAGACGCAGTGAGAAGTCAGAGGGGGCATGCTCAAAATCTAGTTGCTGCTCTGGCTTCATTTGATGAGACTTTGATTCCATAACCTGTTGTGTTGACCATGATTCTCTAAATTGTGTCTCTACATGGAAACATTTTAACAGTCACATGTTGATCCTGGAAACCACTGGAGCAAAGCACCCTCCCCCCCCACAACCATGATGAGATTTATAAACCATAAAAGTAGAGTTTTCCAATATCTTTTCCCTATGGTGGTCTAGGGTGTATGGGTAGTTCCTATAGGTAAGAAATTCAAATTCAAGAATAATATTGTGATATTGCCTTGCAATAAAATGATACCAAAGATGAAAACAGGCATTTCTAAAAAAGAAAAAAAATTGAGCTACTTTTGGAAGATATCGAGTTTTCAAATTCAGAATTATGTGTAATATAATTCTCAGATTAGCATTTAGGGAATAATTAGCTTTGAAACTACTTTATTTTTAGAAAGACACCTTGTTGAACCTCACCTGAGAAAAAAACAAAAACTAACTTATGGAGAATAAAAAGAATGGTGGCATTTTATGAATATGAAAAGCAATATAATTGCTGAATGACAATAATGCCATCTCCACATAACTTCTGCTAAGTTTTTGTTTGAAAGGTTCTGCTTTATATTAGACTACTGTTACTGTTCTTCTGCATTAAATAACTGAAATAAAATTATATCAAGAAGCAGAAAATAAACAGACACAATTTAAAGTTTTGTTTGAATATTTACTATATAGGGTCTGGCACAAATAATTTCCCATTTTTATTACAAAATCATAAGCATGTAATCCTGTAATATAACAGTATTACACTCAAGTATATCATATGATATTTTATGTGAAATGTTCAATTTAAAACAATGAATTATTACACCCATATTATTCCCCTACCAACCACACTCAAGCAGTTACTTCTGCTGGACCTGTATTTGAATTAACTAATTGCTAAAAGTGTTATCACCTATAAGGCTGTGAGAGCTATATATAGGTACCAAGTCAAATAAACATGCTAGAAAGAGGACAAGGGTATAAATATGAAAAGAAGTCATAATGCAAAAGATGGATGTCTCACTAGTCAGCTATGGGAGATCTGAATTCCAGATGTGATGTAGAAAGACCTTGAATCATTTCTTCCCTAAAAAAACCTAAAGTCTAGCTGAGTGGTGGCTACATAACAGCAAACAAGAAACCACATCCAAATGAGTAGAAGACGCTGAGCCACAATCTCACTTTAACCTCACTCCCAGTGAGGTTGTGCCGATGCACAACCGGGAGAAAACTCAAAAGCCAGAACTTCTCCAAGAGGAGCAAAGCATTCAAACCCCACATTAAACACCTCAACTTCTAAAATCTGCATGTGAGGGACAAACCCCCCAAAACATCTAACTTTGAAAACCAATGCAGCATTATTTACAATTGCCGAGACATGGAAGCAGCCCAAGTGTCCATCAGTAGATGAGTGGATACAACAACTATGGGATATTTACACAGTAGAATGCTACTCAGCTATTAAAAAAAGAAAAAGAAAAAGAAAATTTTACCCTTTACAACAGCATGGATGGACCTAGAGAACACTATGCTAAGTGAAGTAAGCCAGTCAGTGAAAAACAAATACCATATGATTTTACTCATATGTGGAATCTAATGAACAAACTAAAATAACAAGCAAAATAGAGACAGACTCACAGACAGAGAGCAGGATGACAGCTATGGGAGGGGGAGGTTAGGGATGGGAGGACTGAGCAAAAAGGGAAAAGGACTCATGGACATGGATAACAGTGTGATTACTGGGGGAGGAGAATGTAAGAGGGCTACATGGTAATGGAAAAAAAGGACGATAAGTTTAAATGGCTACCAAAAAAAAAAGAAAAAGAAAAGAAAAGAAAACCAATGCAAATCACATCCTGAGACCCACAGGACCATAGACCTGAGAAGTGTCCTGGTGGCCCCATGCTGTACTCACCTGTCTCAGGATCCAGCGCAGAGGCAGCCAACTGCACCCAGGTTGAAAGTGAAGGAGACTCACCTGCTTATATTAAAGCTGCACCTTGAGGGGCAGGCACCTAATTTATCACATACACCCAGGAGTCTTGTTTGTATATTACATTACTGTTACTTCTCTTGTGCACCAAATAAGTGAAACAAAAATATATAATAAAAAATATCAGCTATATGTTTTTCAATCTATCATTCTATAAGAATCACCTATAAGGTTCCTGAGTTCCACCAAAAATAAAAAATAAAGTGGCTGCCTGAACCACTGTTGTTCCTAACACCTGGGAAAGGAGCGAGGCTATCCATTTAAGGCTTTAATATTGGAAACTAGGAGGCTGTGGAAGGCAAGAGGAAAAGCTGAAGCTTGATTAGGTGGGGGGAATATTGGATGAATGAGGGGAAGAAGAGCAGTTCTTCCCTCGTCAAGGAAACTGACTCAGTTTAATTTAAACAGCAATAGATGTACTGGCTCACCGACTGGAAAATTCAAAGGGGTAAGTGACCTTCCGATATGACTGGAGCTTGGCATGAAAATGATGTGATTAGAAATGTCTTTTTCTCCATCTCTTAACTCCTCTTTCATCCATGTTGGCTTCATTCTCAGTATGTTTTTTGCTCAGAGGAATACAATAGCCACCACCAGGTGGATTGCATTGCCTTTCCAGGTAGAAAGCTTAGTGAAAGAGAATGCCTCTTTTCCAAAAGTTTCAGCGAAGGTTCTTACAGGATTCTGATTTATCTGGTTTCTGTCATATGCCCATTTCTAAACTAATCACTGAACCTAGAGAATGAGGAATATGATTGATGGATCTGGGTGATATAGCCTTTGCGTGGGTGAAGGGTGTAGGAGTGAACAAGTTACAGGCAATCCAAACCCAAGGAGAAGGTTCTTTAGAGGAAAGAGGACAAAGGAAGGGGAGCAAGAATGCTGGATGGGTAGACAAGGAATCCAGCTCTTGCCATCCACTACAGCCTTCTTTCTCACAGTGGGGTGCTCAAAGGCACAGCACTGACATTACCTGAGAGCTTGATTTATATGCAGGATTGCAGGGTCCACCCTAGATCTACTGAATTAGTGTCTGCACACCAAAAAAAAAAAAAAAAAAAAAAATCCAGGTTATCTGCATGTCTATTAAATTTTTCAAAGTACCAATCAACACTTCCATATAGGATACATTCACAACAAATTGCTCTATTCTTGCCTTTGGCTATTTGATATTATTATTTTTTTCTTACCCATATCCCAGGTTTTTAGACTCTAATTAGTGGCACAAGGGACCCAGGATGTCTGATACCTTCTCCTCTCTATTATGGTAGCACAAATAATCCCAATGGAAAGTGACATTAGGTGGCAAGGTAAGCTTTGCTCACGAGATTATGTTCATCAAGTCCCTTCTCTAGGTAAATTTTAATTTAACTGTTTTCTACTTTCCACTTTAATGGTTTTTCTTTTCCTTTTGTCAGATTGTCTTATAGTTTATGCTGATAAAAAATTTAGGAGGCTTATTGGATGTTCTTTTAGTCACAGTCCTTGCTCAGACCTTGTGTTAAATCACTCGCTTGGTGATTGTTTTTCTCTGTTATTGTCTGGATAATCCCAAATACCCAGACAGGAGCTGTCAAGAACATTCAGTTCTTTTTCTTCCTCCATGGCCTTGTTGCTATGCTGCTGCACTGCTCAGTGTGAATGTGACATTACTGTTGAAAGTTTTCATTTTGGTCATCATTAGCAGTCTCACTGCATTTTCCCATGGCAGCTCAGTAAAATGCCCTGGAATGCCTTGTTACGCAGTTGTAATCACAGAGCTAAAGTAACTTTGGCTTTTCTGTTGGTTCAATTTACCAAGATACTTCAACAGTTTTGCAGAAGTCGACTCTGTGGAGCCAATATTGCCTTAAACATAACATTAATTTATCTCTTAACTTTAAATAAATAGTAAATGGATCAGTTTATTTCTAAGGCTCCAATTCTCCTAGTAGCCACTAATGTCCTTGATTTCTGACTTATTTTCCTGAAGACATTTTGCTGAAATGTGCCAAATTTTTGAAAACCAAGAGTAGCGTTTTTCTCAAGATACAGGGTCTGGTAGACGTTAACTCCTGCTTATGGTTGGTAGGGTGATAATACAGGTGTAATAATTTATATTTTTAATTTGAATATTTCACCTAAAATGTCATATGGTGTGCTTGAGTGTGATACTGCTGTGTTAGAGAATTACATGCTTATGATTTCCTAATAAAAGATTTTGTAATAAAAAGGGTGTTATTTGTGCTAGATCCTGTAGAATGCTTATCCCTATTTTACTGACTAGTAAAAAGAGGGAAGTAGCTTTTAGTCTCAAAAACTTTAACTGGGAAGTTTAATATTTCTTTGCAACTACCTCGGTGTTTCTAACATTCAAAGTACTCTAAGAGCAACCAGAAATGAATTACTGAAAATAATCATATATTTTTGAAGTATGTTGAAGTGGGTGCTGAGAGGGTCAAAATTTAAATGGCTATTTTATACATTTTAATGCATCCCTTTTACAATGGAAAAAATATTTTACTTACCATGTGTAGGTGCCCACCCTCCCTTTCATTCCATGGGAGAACTTACTAATTTCTACTTCTTATGATATGATTAGTATAACTACCTTGGGCACAATTTGAAGAATGAGCAAACATATGCACACACTTGTGAGATGATTGTTTCATCTCTGCTGGGAAATTTTTTAATACTTTAAGGTGGGGAACAATGGCAGGAGAAGTGGGCAAACCCTGAATATATTTTTATCACTAAAATATAAAATTGCTTCTCAGGTTTTAGAATTCTAAACAGACACCATTTTAATTTCATTTTAAAAGTATAAACCATACTGTATGTGAATGCAGATCTTAATCTGAATCATACTCTAATCTGGGTTAAAGAGAAACAATAAGAAAGGGAATCTCAAATGCTTGGTATGAACTAAGTAAGTAAAGTGTGATAAAAGTGTCTGAGAAAATAGTTCTCTTAAATGTAAATTAATTGAGAACAATTCTTTTCAAGGTAAGCTATTTTTAAAAATTTACCCATATAGTTAGGTTAAATACACAATTATGGAGGGCTGTAACATGTATTTTCCAATCTATGCATTAAGTTGAGTCATCTTTCATGGTTCATGGAAGTTCCTTAAATGAAAAAATATGTACTTTTCCTTAATTGGGAAGGCTTTTAGAATTTACTGAGCTTTATGGAACTTTATTAAGAAATCCTTACATCCCATAAGTTGTCTTAGGAAAATGAGTCTTTGTTAAGACAGGGCTTCCTCACTGCGTACCCTTGAGGTGCACTGCCCAGTGTGGCAGCCACCAGCCACAGGAGGCCATTTAAGCACCAGCAATGTCACTAGTTCAAATTGAGAGATAATGCGAGTGTAAAACATATGCTGTGTTTTGAAAACTTAACTTGAAAAAAATAATATAAATATCTTAGTAATAAGTTTTATATTGATTGAATACTGAAATTATATTTTGGATATATCTTGTAAATGTGTATTATTGAAATTTATTTTAACTGCTTTGCTTACAATTTAAATATAGCTACTAGATAATTTAAAATTACCTATGTGGCCCCTGTTGGTGGTTCATGTTATATTTCTATTACAGTGAAAATGTAGGTTACTTTTGCTTTTGAAAGGAATTTAACTTGTTACATATTGCTTAATAATTCTTAGTTGATTAATGAGATAATTTTATCTTCACTATTTCTTGTAGCTATTGAGACAGAAAGATGTACGTGTATCTACTTTGGTTTGAGATTAGGAGAATATAATGCAATGTATTTGATAGTGCAGTACTTTTCATTTAGCGTTCAGGCTGTCAAAGAGCTGCAATATAGAGATTAACAAATTAGTTAATGTTCAAAAGAGAAAGAGACAGAGAAATATTTCCCCTGAGTACTCTTTGGAAATATCAATGACCTTGACATTTAGTTACCACATCTGTGGCATAGATGGAAGTAATTTTCTTTCCTTATTAGAAGGAGAAACTGTTATTCTCTGAAAAGGAAGATTAAATATACACATAAATTAGTGGCATTATCATTATATTATTAAGCATCAGTTATTATTAGTTGTTGAATTATATAGCCAGTTCATTAAAATTGAGTGATAAAATAACACCTAGTATAAGTAAAGTAAACAACGAAACGGTTGGTTTTCTAGGAAGCATTTTTCAGAGGTAGTCTGAAACATGAAGAGTTGATGTTGAATCTCGCATTGTTAAGTGGCTTTGCTCAGGGATTTTATCGACACAATTATGATGTATTTTTCCATTAGAAAACCAATTTTCACATAAGTGGTGAAATCAAGCTCCGGCTTGATTGTTATGATGAGATGGATTATGCTGTCAAATCAGATGGATCCATGTGAAGGCAGTGTTTTTGTTTAGACAAATACTGAAAATTATTTGAGTGCAAAAGAGCAGCATTACCATAAACTTCCAACTTTACTGAATAAACTTGAAAGAAAACTTGTTTCTTCTTTCTTATATGACAGTTTTAAAAGGTTAGAAAATGGCACAAAACAGAACTTTATTTTTCATAATGAATTTTAGAATTTGATTTTGATTTTGTATCAAGTACATAGAGTACTATATTACTATATTAATATAGTAATTAATATTATATTAATACTATATTTTTTATTGATGTTGTTAACATTTTGTACATTTCCAATATTGAAAGGCATTATCCTCAGAGCCTTTGGTGTGATTTGTTGTTGTTGTTCTCAAAATACATCATAAAACCAATTTTCATTGGCAATGTGACAAGTTCTGCAAAGATTAGGTACATGGTGCTCAGAGAATCTTTAATGAGATTTGATTCTGCTCTTTAACATACATTTGGACAATAGTATTCCAGATCCTCTCTGAAGCTCTGAAGGAGAGTGACCCATGAGGCCAAGGAGCTAGGAGATTTCCTGGTGGAGGGGACAGCATCTCTGAAGAACAGACATCCATGGATAAGATTTGATACAGGAGAATGTCCACCACCAGGGCTTCCCTGCTTCCCTGGTTGTGGTGGGGGACACATTGAAAAAAACGCAAAGAGGCATAGATGCTTTAATTTTGGTGAAGACTGTATTTTTTTCACCTTGAAAAGATGAAAGGGCATGGAGCTTATGGCAATTCATCAGTTTGTGCCTTATGACTAGATTTTTTTTTTCCTGGAGCTAACTCTCCCTGAGTGAAGAATGAGAACTCCATGAGTATGGTCTCTGCTGCTGCTGAGGTTTTAAACGGTCCTCATGCACTTTCTCACAAGAGGGACTCCAAAATATGCGTATATTGTTCTACCTTCTGGAGGGCATGAGGAGTTTTCAAACAGTGGCCTGGGAGCCTTCGGATAAGCGCAAGGTCATTAATGTGGCCCAATTTTTCCTGTGAATATGGAGCTGGTTGATTTCCATTTCTTCTGAGACTGATTTGCACAAACAATGCAGGAGGGCACGAGTCTGCTAGTGCGTGTTCCATGGGGAGCCGCTCCTAAAATGCTGGTAGTATAGTGACTGCAAGTATAGGGTTCTGAGCTTGGTGGCTCTATGAGGCTGTTGGGATGTTTTCAGGTGAAGGGTAAGCCTTGGTCAAAGCAATGTACAGTGGGTCCTGTTCTTGAACTGTGAGAGTCTCGTATCTGTACTGACCTCCAGCTCCTTCATGCCAAGCCACACTAAGGATAGAACCATCCTGGGGGGCACTGCCTGTTGCTGGCCCTGGTGAAAAAGTAACCCAATGTGAGGAGCAGTGCATTTGTATTCTCTGCTAACCAAACACCAAGTTTCTTCAGGTACTTAAGGTCCCATTTCTAAGGGAAAATCCTGATGGGTCAAAGTGTTCCAAGCTAATTCATGTTAATGTTTCACTATTGCCTGGGAGAGGTCCAGCATGAGGACTGGGTTTAATAAAATGCAAAAGGAACTTTGCTAAGAAACTCCTGAAATATTTTCCTTCCTATTAAGGTTGAGACTTCAGAGGAGATATCCTCAGTTCCTAGTTTGGATGCTATTGTACGAGCCATGATGCCGGTGGCTAGTAGCCCTCTTTCTATGGCGGGAAGAGGGAGACATCATCACCAGTGAGGGGAGCAGGGGAAAACAAACAAATGAGCCTTGAAGACCTTGTTGAATTCCTGAGATTCTTTGGGACTTCCCACCTCCAAATTATTTCTTTTTATGAAAGTTTATTTTTATTGTATTTTTATTACCACTTATCCCCCTTATGCCCCCGCCCCCAGCAATTATAAATTGTTGTTCATGTCCATGAGTCCTTTTTCCTTTTTGCTCGATCCATCCACCTCTTAAAGTTCTCCCCACAAGGGTTAACAGCACGTTCTCTATCTATGAGTCTGTCTCTATTTTGCTTGTTAGTTCAGTTTGTTCATTAGATTCCACATATGAGTGAAATCATATGACATTTATCTTATTCTGATTGTCTTATTTCACTTAGCATAATGTTCTCCAGGTCCATCCATGCTGTCACAAAGGATACATTTTCATCTTTTTCTACAGCTGAGTAGAATTCCATTGTATAAATGTCTCATAGTAGTTTTATCCACTCAATCAATTGATAGACATTTGAGCTGCTTCCTTATCTTGGCTATTGTAAATAATGCTTCAATGAACAAGGGGTGCATATATTCTTTCAATTTAGGGTTTCGGGTTTCTTTGGATATATTCCCAGAAGTTGGATTGCCAGGTCATAGAGCAGTTCCACTTTTAATTTTTTGAGGAAACTCTATACTGTCTTCCACAGTAGCTGCACCAGCCTGCATTTCCACCAACAGTGCCAAAGTGTTCCACTTTCTCTATATTCTGGACAGCACTTATTGGCTTATTGAGGATAGCCATTCTGACAGGTGTGAGGTGATATCTCATTGTGGTTTTAATTTGCATTTCTTTGATGATTAGTGACATTGAGCATCTTTTCATGTGTCTATTTGCCATCTTTATGTCCCTTTTGAGAAGTATCTAGTCAAGTCCTTTGCCCAATTTTTTTAACTGGATTTTTTTTGTTTTGCTGGTATTGAGTTTTTAAGTTCTTAATAAATTCTGGATATTATCCTCTTATGAAGTATATTGGTAAATGTGGTCTCCCATTCATTAGGTTGTCTTTTTATTTTGTTGATGATTTCCTTTGCTGTGCAAAAACTTTTTAGTTTGATGTAGTCTCATCTGTTTATTTTTTCTTTTGTTTCCCTTGCCTGAAAAGACATATCTGATAAAATATTGCTAGGAGCAATGTCCAAGGTTTTACTCCCTATGTTTTCTTCTAGGAATTTCATGGTTTTTGGTGTATGTTTAAATGTTTAATCCATTTTGAATTTATTCTTGTGTGTGGTGTAAGTAGGTGGTCTAGTTTCATTTTTCTG
>PVJD01016017.1:0-22696 GCA_004026545.1 Mormoops blainvillei | reverse complement strand
AGTCTCTCACATTTTTTTAAACTCTGCCCCCCACTCCTATGTCTATGGGTGGTTAGCACTTTTTCTGTCCTTCGGAGCAGAGCTCCCCAAACAATGTATACTTTCTCTTTGAATGTCTCCACCTCTTCACCATATTTCTTCAAGAGTTCTGTCTCTACTATTCCCCTGAAATGTTCCCACAAAGGGCATTTTATGAAATGTTCACTGTAAAATCTCACAGATTCTTTCTTCACTTTAATTGGGCTTTACGTAACATTTGGCACGGGTGACTCTCTCCTCTTCCCCATGTTTCTGACCCTATATGCTTACCATCTCCCTCTTTTCTTCCAGCTTGCACGTCAGTGATCTAACATATTATGCCTAATTTCCACCCAGCCTTCCATGCCTATGCCTGCGCCAAGAAAACTAGGCATCTCCAAGTAGAAGTCACACAGGCATGTTCAAGTCAGCCTGCCTACCACCTCACCATTCAGCCTGCCAGTGGAACCAGAAACGTGGAATCCCTCCATTCCTCCCCTTCTTTCGCCGCCCTCCCCCTCTTCTAGCAGTGACCAAGTCTTATAAAATTTACCTGGGTAACAGCTCTTCTCACCTGCTGAGCACAGAGCAAGGTGTCTTCCTTCAGGAACTTACTATAATGAGATCTAACAGAGCCTTCAGGTTCCAATCTCAGCCCCTTCCCCACCCATTCTCCAATTACAAGGATCTGTTAAGGCAAATCTGCTTTTTTTTCACCCCTGTTTAAATCCTTTGTTTCCACGCTTAAGATTTGAGATGTAGCTCCTAAGTCAGTTACTAGCTAGCATATGACCTTGGAAAAGGCACTTTTCCCAAATTCTCGGGTTTTGCTTTTTTTAAATAAAATTGAAGTTTGATCAACAGTGTTGACTTTCAAACACAGGAACCATCTCCTACGCAGAGGGTAGAGGCCAAGTGAGCAAGGGCACAGGACTCCAGTCTTTATTTCACAAGAGCACCCCCACTTCCACTTGTTTCACTTAAGGTTCTATCCTTGGGGCAAAGCATTTTTTAAAAATCACCTGAAAAGTAATATAATGTTATATATCAACTTTACCTCAATTTTTAAAAAATCACTTAATTAGATATTTTAAAACATCTCCCAGCTCTAAAATGCTATGATTTTTCTCAACAGGTACTAAACCAAACACTGGATACAAAATCACTGAAAGATCACTAAATCCATTTTATTGGAAACAGGAGTCTACAGTATTTTTTAAATTCTCGATATCCTATAACCTGTATTACTCCTTTGCCCTTTCCCTCACAAAATACACCATCCACACTTGGAGAGGAATACAGGGAAGCTGAGATAAAACCCAGATTTCTCTGTAACCCTCCTGGCAGCCAATATTGTTAGTTCCCTATATATCCCCCACAGAAGAGAATTTTTCACATGCAGAAGCCCTCACGTTAAAAACTGTAAATTATTCCTAAGAGTACAGAAATGGGGAGAAAACAAAGTAATTCTATTTCTTTTAACATGATTAGAATGATCTTGAGAAATTTATTTTAAGGTATTAAAAATTTCAAAAGATATATTTCATTTTTTAGAAGCTCATCGGAAATTTTAAAATCTATTTTTGGCAAAATTATCTATCAGATCTAATCACACTACCACCACAGCAACAAGTGTACATCAAATAAACAATACGAACAGATCTCGTATACAAAAATTTTGAACATTTATATGACTTGAATGGTCTATGTATTGAAGGTGTTTATAAGTGAGTAAGATTTTAAAAGTCAGATAAAAGGCATGTCAATTGTCAGTCATTACTTTATAGATTTTGGGGGAGAAGTGGGGGGGAAGCTTGTCTAAATTCAGAGAATTACTCACACAATTTAAAATACTGATCCTACTTCCCCCTGCAAAGGAATGAATTCTTTGAACTTTTCTAAAACGATGATTAAGCCATTAATTATATAATTAGTTGTAAAACAACTTCCCTGACTTTATAATTTAAAACCTTTTTCATCTAAATTTTTGTTAATCATTATCTATAAATGTTATCTCTCAAAAGTCTGCAATTTCTATATTACAAATGAGCAAACATTTGATTCTGCTATTTCGCCTTTCTGAAAAATAAAAAGTATACCTCTTGTAAACAATCTTCAGATCTCGCCACTCAAGAAAGCTGCACATTTTAGGTTTCCGTGCTAAAACAGTTTGAACAAGTTCCCTTGTGATCTTTTTCTTCTCTTTGTCTGACAGTGGAACATACCACTTCTGCAGTCGAAGCTTTCCCTGACGACTAAAAAGCAACATAAACTGCATCTGTTAAGATAAATAGAATCAAAATTACATGCAATACTTTGATACAATAAAGTTAGGATTAAGATGACACGTTTCACAGAGAAGCTTTGGGCGGCAGGGCATTTAAATGACAAATGATTAGTAGCCATCAATATTTCTATGCCAGTTAAAATAGCAGGGAATTCTTGTAGAATGATCTTCCCACCAGATGCAAATCTCCCTACCCCACCCAGTTCCACGTATGTTTGGAGTCTGTAGAACAAAAAGAAAAACAGGCATTAAGTTGAAGTGAAAATTTTCAGGTAAAAGAAAGACCAGTCTTGCAATTTAAGAAACTGTTGTCTATCTGCGCTACACAGTCCACACTCTCTATATGCATCAAAAAAGGATTGTTAACCTCAACTGGTTAAGGTACATATGAAAGAAACAGAAGACCTGCTGTTTTTCACCCTGAGGATGTTCTTGTCCCAGGATGAACTACTTGTAGGCAGGTTGCCATCAGTTAGAATGCTTTCTTCAGTTTATGCTTACAAATTTTATTTTTCAATTACAGTTTGTATTCAATATTGTTTTCATGCTTACATATTTTAAGCAAAAGATATAAAATATTAACCAAAAAACCCATAAATGCACATTTTTCTTAATAAAAGCCTAATTTTTAAGTATCTCTCCTCATCTTTTAAAAAATTCCAACACAAATATGCACACAATAAAGTGGTAACATATTATGAGAAAGAATATAAAACCTTTAAAAAGCCAAAATAAGAGTTACACACAGAGACATTAAACACTTCATTTAAAATTTTTAAAAACAGCATTTACAGATGGAGTGGATACTGAATTCTAGTGTATTCTTTACACTTGTACTATTTTGTATATATTTATTTGGAATCTGCAAATCCGTTGATTCGTGTACATTTTTTATTTTAAAGAAAAGCTTCTTGTAATTCAACTAGTCTTAAGTGCAAACAGATAAGCATTGTTTCTACGAAGGTAATTTAAATGTAGAATTCACAGTTATTTTTTTCTTTTAACTATAGTTTCTTCAATAGTGTCATTGTAAATAATATTCCAGCCTGATTCTTAATATTCACTACACCATCTTGAATTTGAACATAGGGTAGGAGAATTTACACGACCAGTTTAAAATAAAATGGGCCCTAAATTTCGCTAAAAAATTATTGCCACTTTTTGTACTAACCCAAATAGGCATCAGCAAGATATTTAGAAATTTATAATGCGGCAATTTAAAATTGGCTTATTACACCTTACTTAAAACACTTTACTGGCACAAAATTAACAAACAATATTCGGGGTATCTAAGTGTCTTCCATACAAGTCCTGCTAAGATAGCGGGATTCGAAGAGGACAGCAAGTAAAGCATCCACTGGACAACGTTTAATGCAAGCCCATTACAACTTGGAAAAGAACAGACCCGTATTCCAGGATATTGGTGACCAGGAGGAGCGGGGGGTTTGCTTTCTAAAGGAGTATGGGCTTCAAAGCTGCCTGTAGCAGGGTCCTACATCCCCCTCCCTACCACTTTATAGTATGAATAAATAATTCACTCTTTAAAATACCGTAAATGATGTGCTAACATGGGACGAATAGCGAGGCACAAGTATTCTCTCCCTCTTGTTAAAAACAATGCTTTGATTTTACCGCCAATCACAGGGCACCTCAATTCCTCGAGACTAGTATTAAAAACAACGGGCTCGGCCGCGGAGCAGGCTTGGGGCCAGCGGTCCTCGGTCCGGCCGTCTCCGATGTCTCTCCACTGCCCCACGGGGCCGTGCTCCATCACTGATCCAGCCCCGGCGAGGTGACAGGCAAGGATTGGGGTAGACAATGGCATCCGCCGTCGCGCAGGGGGCGCCAAGGGTCCTCGGCCGTCGCCGCCCCGGGCCGCGGGCCCCTCCCGAAAATGCCCCACAAAACTTGAGGGGATTCCCGGACCACAGGTGCCGCGGGACCGCCGAGGCGTCCGGGGCTGTGACCCCCGCATCCCGGGACGCGGACGCTGAAAGAAGTGAGTTGCGGGGCGCCGCGCCCCAGTGGCGGACCGGGCGGACACGGGGTGGGGTGGGGTCGTCGGGACGCGCGCAGGGGACTAGGGGCGCGCCCAACCCTCCCACCCCACTCCCGGTACCCCGCGCCCCAGCTCTTCCCTCGGGACTTACGGCGGCCGCGGGCCGCGGGCGCGGCTGTGCTTGGCCGGCGGCGGCTGAGGTTGAGGGGAAGCCCCTGTCGCAGCGCTGAGAAGGAGAAGCCGTGTTGCTAGTGGGGAGGGGACCCGGTTAGTGGAGGGAAGGCTTAGGCGGTTAGGGGAGGGCGAGCCGACAGACCCCGCCCCGGGGGCCGGACGGAGGAGGAGCCGGGGCTGCGGAGAGCGCAGGGGCGGGCCGGGCAACGCGCGGGAAGCAGCTCTGCTGTCGCCAACGGTACGGGAGACAGCACAGCTGACCGCACAATCCAAGGAAGCCGATTGGCCAGGTCTCTACCGAGAGGGGTGGTCTGGACCGGAAGCCAGGCCACGTGACCCGGAAGGGGCCGTTACTGGAACCGTCGAGCCTGCGCACTCCTGCATGTGCTTTCGGGATGCGCGCGGGTGCGTTCCCCCGCTATTTGGTGGCGGGAACACAGGGCTCCGTGGTGTCCTTTGTCGACCCTACCGTGTGTGGGGTAAGCAAGATGTGGGCCACGAAGAGCCTAGTTCGAGCTCCGATAACTCCCGTTCCCCGAGAGCGTGGAACAGGGAGGCGTGACAGCCGGTGATGATAATGAGGGGAAAGGAGTGCTGCATTTGTGGGGAAAGCAAGTCAGCTCGGTCGCGGAGCTCGTGCATGGGTTCAGAGGGCCTTCTGCAATTAATTCTGGCATTAAACTGTGCGGAATCTGGCCCCTCGTTCCTGCTACATTCGCACTGCTACATTCCTAGACACCTTTCTCCCCAGTCTGTACAAGTGCCTGCCCTGGGCTTTCCTCTCCCATCGTCATTGCTGTGGATTTGATGACTTACCGTCCGTTCTCTGCTGAAAAGCCCAGACAGCATCTCATCTTCGACATCCCGGTTCCTATACACGGAGACGCCCCCCTCCCCCAGCTCGCTGAGATCCAGTTTAGCATTGCCGACGACTTGCTTTGCCTGGCATGCGCTTCCTCTCAAATGTCACACCTCTCAGGAAGCCTCACCCTCAAACCCCGTAAGAACGAGTCCCCCTTTCACTCACGTGCCCTTTAAGCCTCTGTTTGGCACATCTTGAATTGTATTCATTTCCCACCCCAGCCTAGTTCACTACCAGGTATATAATAACTAATAAATGTGACTTGACTGATAAGCACTATAAAATGATAGATTTGTTAAGAGCCTTAGTGCTGAACATCATGCCTGGCACATGATGGATGTCCATATTTTTTTGAATGAAAATGAATGAATCATCTAGTTCGACTCTTACAGGTGAGGAAAGAGAAGCCCCACGGGATTAAGTGGCCTTGTTTGAACAGACACGGGTTTCTCATGCCAAATGCTATTATTAGAGACTGTGCTCTTTTGTGTGTTTAAGATAGTATATAGTAGGGATTTTTAATGCTCTTATTTGGCAAAATAAAAATGTGTAATACCTTTTCTTGTAAGCACTATTATGCTGCTTGGAAACTTTCCTACTAACATGTATGATTAATGTATACTGGAATATTAAAGAGGTGGCCCATCCCAAGCTGGCTTTCTGTAGGTCTTTAGGTCCCCTGCCCAAATTTATCTCTGTTCACTAATTAATCATGCCCCAAAGGCACATGTTAATGTCCCATTTCTCCCTTACTACACAAAACAGATGCCCTGCCATGAAAACTCGCCTTCTGAATCCAAGCTGCCTTTTTTCTTTTTCAGTACAAAACACATACATCCTGAAGGTTCCTCAGATAACCACCCCCAAGTTTAAACTCATTAGTTATGCTCCTAATGTTGGTCTGTTGTTCTGAAAATAAGGATGAGAGACTTGCTGATGACATATTAGCAGTCTCTGGTGTTCCTAGCCAAGAAGAGGTGGGGGTTGGAGGTAGAAAGGGAAAGGAATTATGGGAAAAATAATTAGCAGCTGAAAGCAGCTATTACATAATCTTGGCTGCTTATTAATTTAGCAGAAGGAATGGCTTATTAAATTCTAATAGCAACAGCACGAATGCAAACAACCTAGCAATTAACAGCACAGAGCCCATTATTTCGTTAGTATGGTCTCTTCTTTTGGCAAGTGTATAAGAACAAAATTTATAGAAGCAGATGGCCTTTTTCAGTAGATTATAGATGGTTTATTCCTCAGTCTTAGTATTAAGTACTAATTGCCCATTCACCGTCAAAAACAAAAGAAGCTCTGTTACTGTCTTTGTTAGTAATTAATCACTTGACTTTGATTCCTACAATTTTTAAATTGTGGGCTTTGTTATATACATGTTTCTTCTCACCTGGCATGTTCTTCATCTGTCATGTTAATAGGGTACCTTTTTCAATCTTCTGCTTTTGTTATCTGGGTGGTCCTGATTTCTTAGTTGTTAATGATGGTACAAAAATTATTCTTTATGAAAAGTTAAAAATCAGCTTTTATACTTGTTTCTTTTTTTTTTTGTACAAGAGACATTTATTACATAACCATTTTTCATGAAACAAGAATGTATAGTTTCTTGCTATAAGGCTGCCTGGTGTTCCTGATTTCAATGGCTCAGGTAGATACAGGAAAATTCAACAAAATCAGAAGAGAACATATTTATCCACAAATAGGAAAGATAACCTTGTCCCATGTGTACACAAGGGGAAGAATCTAAGTGTATTTGGTAATTTGCCTTCTATTCAATTTTTACTGAGATATAATTGACATGTAACATGTTAGTTTCTGATGTACAATATAATGATGATGATATGTATTATCAAAATGATCACCACAATAAGTTTGCTATCATCACTTTTTTCTTAAATTTTAAAACGTGCCTAGCTTTCATTTATGCTAAATGCAAGAGGTAAGGGTGAAATAGGGAGTCTACCTTCTAACTATAAAACGTTCAGATTTTTTATGTAGTCTTTTTAAAGTTTTCAAAAGTAGTTTTAGTTTCCTGTTAAATGCATAACGACCGCATGCTTTTATCTCCTTTCCCTCTCAAAATGCCATTAAATGAAAAAGAAATGTTTAAAGTATATATCTACTAGCACAATAAGAAAGGGGACATTAGCATGAGGATCTCAACAAGGATGTCAGGGTACCCTGTCGCTCATCATTAAACATTGACAATTTAAGTAAAAATTGTAGTATGTGTATATTGAGAACATGGAGAAGCAGAAGTGAGGAGATGTTGAAATATTATTGCTAAATCCTCACATACTAACAGTAAGAAAACAGATAACATCTAACATAAATCAAGAAATAGAATTTTTAGTGTCTTCTTAGGTACCAGGAAGTGAATTCCAGGAGCAGTAATGACTGTTTTTCCAGAGTCTTGAGGTAGGATGTAATAAAGGTTATTATTGCATTTGATTTTGCTGCAGGTTTTACTTATTTTTTTAAAAAATTGTAATAAAGTAGATTAAAAACCCTTCTGTTAGTGCTAACACTGTATTATGAACTCATACAGAGTTCCTTTAGCTAGTTTATGCTATATTATTTAAAAATTATTAAATAAAAATGCTTTGTAATGGAACTCAGCGCTGAATCAGTGTAGAAGATCACAATAAGTGTAAAAAATGCTTAGAGTTCGTGAAATTGCATCTCCAAAGATAAACTTGTTCCTAAGCAAAAAGTGGCCTAAAATGATGAGGATTTGTTAACCAAAGCATTTCAGAAGGGAAAGAGCTGTCACTGCCAAAGTCCTCAACAATGAGCTAAAGAGAAATATGGAACATATGTTCTTTCTTGAAGCCTGTTTCTCTAGCTTTGAATAAAATGCAGGAAAATGACTCCCGTTTTAATGTTGAGTAAGAGCAGCGATTCTCAACCTGGGCAATTTTGCCTCACTCCCACCCCCAGGGGACACTTGGCAGTGCCTACAGACATTTTGATTGTCACGATGGGTAAGAGGGAGGGCTTGGTGATGCTGCTACAAATGTACAGGATAGCACCCACTACAAAGAGTTATCTAGCCCAAAATGTCAAAATGCCGAGTAGGTTATCAGGCAAAAGCTGAAGTCTTTCATAGACATTTCAAAAAATGGAACACACACTATCTTCATATAAGTTTTTTTTCCTCTCAGAGGAGTTGGAGGCATTATTCTTTGTATTTGATAGGTAAAATCAACTGCTGAAAAGACTGGCCACATACATAAGGCAGTCAGTATTCTTGAATAGTAGTAACTAGAATAAACTATCCAAGTGGGATTTTCATTTTCAGTGGCCCCAGAATGTTGAAGTTACTTCAGAACCTGAATACGTGAGATGACTGTTTCATCCATTCATTCATTTAACGTGTTTGTTTTGTATCTACTCTGTACTGCGCTCTCTAGAAGGTAATGGGGATATGAAAATGAGTGAGATGTTGACTTTGTCCTAAAGCTCCAAAACCATTTGTCCTGACACAGAATTCCAAGGCATTTGGAGACAAGCCCTGGGTGGTCAGAAGCAATCCCCGATCAAACATATGAATACATTTTCTTTTAGGAACGCCCTAGAGATGCTTCATAGAACCTTAGATATCCGGGACTGACAGCTTTAAGAACTGTTTGCCCAAATGACTTCCCAGGGCTCTTAGCAATCCTTTCATTCTGAGTTTTCTACAGCACTCTTAATTCACAGCAATTTAAGAGATAAATTTGATGTGTTTTCAACAAAACAATTTGAAATAGTATTCTTTTGACCTGGTCCCTGGGATGAAATATTTCAGCACTAATCTAACTCGACTAGCCCAGTAGTACTTCTAGGATATTCTCTAGAGGACTTGTGAAAACAGATTGCTGGGCCTCATACCCGGAGTTTCTGACTCAACAGGTCTGAGGTGAGGCCTGAGAACTGCATTTCTAGCACATTCCCAGGTGCTGCTGATGCTGCTGGTCTCACCACACTTCGAGAGCCACCTCTGTCTACCAAAAAAGCTGTGATCTCCCACTGGAACATTCTCAAAGCCAGCAATTGCGATATAATTTTCCCAGACAAAAGATCTAAAGGTAACTTGAGATCTGAATATTTTTTATAGCTGACCTCATTAAGTCTGGTAACATTAGGAGAGTAATATTCCCAGTTATGTGAGCCTGAAGCTAAATCTTTGTGCACAACCCAGAGTGGTATACAATCATTGTATGCCCTATACAAACGAATGTACTATAATAGTCTAAGTTAGAAATTAGAGAGCTTAGAGAAACCTGAAGTTTGCACCATAAAAATCAGGTACTTGCTTGAATATCTCTAATCTAAAAATATTTTCCAACTACTCAGGCCAAATAGGAATCACCTCTGAAACATTTTGTCAGCAATTACAGACATGAGGCAGAGAGAAGAGGGTTTAGAGGGAACAGCTAGACAGAATCAATACCCCTGGAGATACTCGCAGAAGCCCAAGGTGGTCCTCAAAACCTACCCTTTCTCTTCCTTGTTGCACAGCTTGACCCTGACCCTCAGCCGCCCCTGCAGTTCGGTGTGCCCATGGGCCTGAGGAGATCGGCCAGTGAAATTTGGATGCAAGTGATGTCAGGCCAGGTCCAGGAAATCCTTCCACAGGAAAGCCCCTTCCCTCTCTCCCTCCTGAACTTCACTTTTGCCTCGTGGACGTTACCGCCCAGAGTGACCTTAGAAGTCAGGCTTTGAAGATGGCCTGACACGCACAACACACACACTCAGACCTCCACCACCATCATCATTCCCACCACCAATAATACTTCAAGTAAATGAGAAATAACTTTGTATTAAGCCATTGATTTTTCCAGGTTCATCTGTAAAACTGCTAGTATTTACTGGCCATACTTCCAAACTGTTGCTTGCTTAGTTACAAAGGGAGGGAACTACAGCATTGAGGAGAACAGTGAATTTTCAAGTGGATAACTCTTTCCCTCAATTCCAAACCTGCTTTTTGTGCTACTACGTGTGTCTCATGTACATTGAAATTCGAAGAGAATTCTCAGTCTGAATTTAAAATTCCTCATCTATGAAAGGGGCAAAAAAGACTGACATCGTGGTTCTCTTTTACAATCTTCTGGCAAAGGCCAGCATTTGTATCAGGCAATAGGTAAGGCAAAATTTTAAAAATCATAAGGGCGAAAGAGCCAAGGAAATGAAAAAGGTGGGGGGTGCACATTCCAGTAAACTGTCTCTGATTGTCACAAGTGAGTAATATTATCATCTATTTCTCAGAATCAAGAAACCAGAGCTTACAGTTTGTTTGTGACCACTTTATGTCCTTGTCTTCTAATACTATAAGAGAAAGTTAATTCGTGTATCCTAAAGCACTGTTTAGAATACATGGACGCTTGAATTGAATGATTTAAAAAATATTTTAGAACTACTACACACATTTTAAATGTAACAAATAATTTTAAAGGTCACTTCATTCAAAAACTTTGCTTTCCAAATGAGGAAACTAAGCCCCAGAGAAGTTAAATCGTTCAAGGTCATACTGCGTAGTTAGTGGTAGATGAGGAGCTCAGGCCCCTATGTTCTATCTGTCTGGGTCATGTCTTTCCCACCACCGTACATTCTATATTGCCCATTAACTACTAGCCCTTGTCTCAGCGCTTTGTGAGTTTTAGTTTTTTTCTGCCACTCCTCCTACTGTAGCATGTAAAATATTATTCTTTTCATCTGCCTTAATATTGCACCATGTCAGACCAACAAACTAGACCATTTCAGCCCCTTCCCTCCACCTGATCCCATTTCGTTCCTTCTGCACATGGCCACCTGAATGGTTTTTTTTTAAAGCATAAATCCAATAGAGATTAGACCCTTTGCTTAAATTGCTTCAATTTTTTTAATTACTTCATTCAGTAAGTCTGGGCCAGGCACTCACTGGGTCCTGGGGGCAAAACAGAGAAGAACTTAAATATGGAACTTTCCACCAGGTTCATACGGTAAGATTGGGAGTGGGGGCAGAGTTTACACTCAGCGATTCCAATATAGTGGAACGTTTCAAAGGGGGAAGGCCAGTGTGCCGTGGGGGCACATAGAGTATCTACCCAAGAGTCTTGGTGGTAGCGATGGGTGGCGGGGTCAGGGAAGGTTTCCTGGACCACCCCACTTTTAGGCCACCATTGAAAAAAAAAGTGGGAGTTAGCCAAGAGTAGACAGGGCAAGAGTATTCCACACAGGGAGAATAATAGCATGTGCAAAAATGAAGAGATGAATGCATTACTGTCTTAGGAACCTGAACAGAAAGTCAATGTGGCCAGGTACTCCTGGGTAAACATGAGCCTGTAAAGGATAAGAGGACCATGTCATGCCGGACATTTTAAACAGGATTAAAACATTTGGACTTTACACAAGGATATTGGGAGACATTGAGAGATTTTAAGCAAAAGCAGTACCATGATCAGGTTTGAGTATTGGAGCTTCAGAAAGCTCACTCTGATTGAAATGTGGTTAATTGTAATCAGAATTTAGTTGCAGATAAAATAAACCATTGTAACTGATAAAAAGAGAAGCAGCCTAAAAGTGATTGAAAGAGCTGGAAGAGAGAAATCTAGGATGAGTTTCCAGGAAAAACTTTGCAGAGCAGCGCTGCAACACTTGACTGCCAGGGAACTGTTGTGCCTGCCATCATCAGTAAGCTGGAATATTAAGAAGCTGTTTCCATAACTGCTGGCTTCAGGCCTATACTTACTCTGTTGTGATCGAGAAATCAGGAAGCCGCTGCCAGCAAAATGGATGCCATGGGTCTTGCCTCTGTGGCCAGTGACTGGACACTGGACTTCCTCTCCAGCTGACACTGAGAGCCAAATGTTTCCATAACCACACTTGCCAGCAGAAATAGCAGAGGTGAGGCCCCTTGTTCATGATGTATCATTTCTCCCTTCCAAATCTTGTATGGGCTCTTGGGAACCTACATCACAGCCAGAAGCCTAGGCCTGTAAGGAATGTAGTTTTTTGTTTTCTAGAAGGAGAACCACAAGGAGATTGAAATGGATATTGAGCAAGAAGATTCACAATGTCCAATGCAGAGGTCAGGACTGGTGGCCAAGTGACCAACTGAGACACTGCTGAATAATTCACATGAGAGGTGAAGGTAGCTTGAAGAAGAAATAACGAAAATGAGGTAGATTTGAGAGAGTTTAGGAGGCAGGATTGATTGGCACAGGTTGCTTTGATGCGGGAGCAAGGGGAATTGGTGTAAAGTCAAAGGCGATACCAGGGGATTCCCTGATAAATGGAACCTAGCAAGAAGGCAGACTGGTGGAGAAATGAACTCATTTTTCAACCTTCAAAATCGGGTATCTGTGGGGTCTTCAAATGCACAGCAGGAGTTGTCAACACAAGTTCAAAGGCTCAGGAGTCAGGTTAAGACTGGAGCTGGCGATCTGTGAGTCATCAGCATAGAACTGGTAAATAAAGCTGAGCAGGAGGATGAGATCACTCTAGAAGAATATATGCAACGATAATATTTGTTTAAAAAGTACTGTTGCAAACAGGATTATAAGATGGTTCCCATGACATTCTCCACCTGATGTTATTCCCATGATTATGTTAGGTTATCAGGCCAAAGGGAATTTGTAGTCATAATTAAGATTACTAATCAGTTGATCTTAAAATAGAGATTATCCAAGTGGGTCTAATTTAATCATATGGAACTCTTTTTTTTTTTAAAGATTTTATTTATGTATTTTTAGAGCAAGGGGAAGGGAGGGAGAAAGAGGGAGAGAAATGTATGGTTGCTTCTCGCACACCCGCTACTGGGGACTTGGCCTGCAACCCAGGCATGTGCCCTGACTGGGAATCAAACCCGTGACCCTTCAGTTCCCAGGCCAACACTGAATCCACTGAGCCACACCAGCCAGGGCTAATCATATGGAACTCTTTAAAAGAAGATAGTTGTCTCTGGCTAGTAGAAGAAGAGATCAGAGAGATTCGAAGCATAAGAGGAATTAAGTGAGAGGGTTTTCTTCATTGGGGAGATGCGGGGGCTAAGGTGGAGCATGTGGAAGGACCTGAGAGTAGCCTTTAGGAGGTCAAAATGAACCCAGCTGACAGCCAGCAAAAAAACAGGCACCTCAGTACTGTAACCACAAGGAACTGAATTCTGCCAACAATCTGAATGAGCTTGGAAGAGGACCCCGAGCTCTAAATGAGAACACAGCCCCAGCTAATCCATGACGAGACTCTTGACCCAGAGAAGTTGAGAGATGTTGGATATTGTTTTAAACTGCTAAGTTTATGTTAATTTGTTACACATTAATAGACCACTTATATAAATACCCAGGACATAACTCAGGAATACTAACTTTTAGGGGCAGGCAGGAGCAAAGCCTCCAAAGAAGACTGAGGAGTTGTCAAAAGTATGGGTGGAGATCCAGACATAGAAACATGAAGCTAAAGGAAGAGCTTCTGATAAGAAGAAAGTCATCAAATGTGCCAAATATTACTGAGAATTCAAGTCAAAGCAGAAAGGGCTCACTGGATTCAAGAAAGCCTTTTGAGTGAAGTGATGTGTAGAAATACTGCAGCATATAGAGGAAAAAATGGAAAGGGAGCAGTGAACACAGGCCTTTCAGGAGGTTGTATTTAAAGAGGAGAAAAAAATAGAGAGGGAGCTGAAGAGGGGGTCATGGCATCAAATTAGAGATGCTGTTGTTGCTTGAGGGAAAGTCATGCTGATGGATAGGAATCAGTAGAGAGGGAGAGGTTAACGATGTGGGGAAAAGGAGTAAATACTGAGTACTACATCCCTGGCTGGTGTGGCTCAGTGGATTGAGTGCTGACCTGCGAACCAAAGGGTCGCCGGTTCGATTCCCAATCAGGGCACGTGCCTGGGTTGCAGGCCAGGTCCCCAGTTGGGGGCGCACAAGAAGCAACCACACATGGATGTTTCTCTCCCTATCTCTCTCCCTCTCCTCCCCCTTCTCTAAACATAAATGAATAAAACCTTAAAAAAATACTCAGTACTATAAAGATACTGAATAGTGACACATATAAGCCTGAGCAGAGGTAAAAAGACTAATAAGAGAAGGGACAATTTTTTCCATTTTGCTCAGAGCAATGAGTGGTAGGAGAGGAAGAAAGCCTATAGATAAGCACATAGCCTGGTGGTAGGGAAGGAGCTTCTTTCTCGCTGACAAAGAAGAGGAGCTAAGATTATCTGCTGGGTGTGAAGATGGAGGTAGAGATGAGTTGAGAAGTGTGAGGCAGGTTTCTATTAGAGCCTTGGAGAACTGGGCAGAGGCTTCTGGAGCAATACGAAAGGATAACTGAGGGCACGGAGAGTACACTGGAGATGCGATCAGTGACTGGGTCATTCTAGACTTAGTTGTACTGATGGCGGGTTAAGATTTGCCAGGTGGTTGAGATAGAAGGAATTCAAGCCAGACAAGGAAAGCGGTAACAATGAAAGTGGGGAGGGAGACTGTGGATGGTGATAGAGCAAAAAGAGATGAAGTAATGGGACCGAGGAAGAGGAGGACCTTACATCTATTAAGGCCAGATTATAATTAGAGCAACTGAATGAGATACCTGGAAGTATTGGAAGATGTCCATGTGAATGCATTATTTCAGAGATATGCAACAAATAAGGGGGCGGGGGAGTGATTGGTGGCCAAGTGGAAAAGAGGTGAAGGTCACTGGAGCAGAGATAACTAAGGAAGGGACTCGCCTGAGTGTAAAGTAGTGAGTCACCTATGTGGATGTCAAAGTCATTCAGGATGGTAGCAGGACCTAATGGAAAAGGTGACAGGAATCCAGTTGCTAAAACCTCCGAAGAAGGACAGGGAGTGTAACATGATGGCAACGGGGGGAGTAGGGTGTGATTTTTTTAAAAAAACAACTTTTGATGTAATTCACACGTCACAGTTCACCCATTTATAGTGTACAGTTCAGTCACTTTTAGTATCTCCAAAGTTATGCAACCATCGCTGCAATCAATTTCAGAACATTCCCATCACTCAAAAAAAAAACAAAGACCCCACACTACCTAGCCCATCACCACCCTATTTTCCCATCCCCCTCGGCCCCCGGCAATCACTTATCTGCCTTCTGTCTACGGATTAGCCTCTTCAGGCCATTCCATGTAGTAAAGGTAAGCATACACTGTGCGGTCCTTTGTACCTGGCTTCCTTCACTTAGCATAGTGTTTTCAAGCTTTATCCAAGTTGTAGCATGCAACAGGATTTCATTTCAGAGCATGGTTTTAATGGACGGAAAGAGCCTCAAAAGAGCTTAGGGGAGGATGCAAGGCAAACACTTCCCTTGGACACCAAGTCAGCTCTGGTCATTAACATTCAGTGCTGAAGTTGTTGTAAGTACCATTCTCTTAGGAGTATCTAAAATAAGTCAATATTAAATGTGAATGCAAGCTTTTTCCGTCCCCACCCCCAGCAGTAAATATGACTGAAAGTCTTGTTTAATTACAAAAACTGAGTCAGTCATTGTTTCATATAAACTACTTGCCTAAGAAACACATTCATCTTGTAGAGGAGATAATGAGGAAAACTGACGATGTCCTAATAAGCTCTAAATTAAGCACACACAATGTACAAAATATAAGAATCAGCAAAAAAAAATTTTTTTTGTACATATTGATCATTAGTGTTAATGAGAAGAGCAGCAAGTGGCTTCGTTCCTGTTCACTTAGAAAGTATAAAAACAAGGTAAGCAAGCAATTAGGAAGTTAATGTGAGGATTCAGTTTTCATCGTGATAATGGAATAGTTTATTTCCTAACCTACTGACTTTAAAAGCCCTGGATGGCTTCATCTTTTCTGGTCTTTGGCTGATTTTCGACTACACTAGTAACAGAAACTGTGACAATGGGAGCAAGGCCTACTAAAAGCAATAAAACTGAATGAGTGCATCTACCTGCAGGAAAAGTCCATTACAAATTAGCATAAGGGACTATTGTCTGTATGAAGGGACCAGAGCCCCTTATTAATACTAGTGGAGGAAGTAATCCGAGAAACTAATGGTGCTGATGAGAAGAGTAAGCCTCTCTGAGGAGCTCAGATTGTAAAAGACACATAAAAACCTGGGAGGAAGGAGAGAGCAATCAGAGACTCAAAGCCCCAACAGCACAGACCTGTAACACTAATGCGAGAAAGACTAGGAAGAGGGAACTGAGACCTGCTGAAGGGTATTTGAATTTGAAGGTTCACTGCTGCAGTGCAAGTTTTTTGTTTGCTCAGTATCCCTTACTCCTTCGAAATTCAGTACCTGCATTCCCCGGGGAAACTGTTCCCCCGCAACCACCACTACGATGGCCATCACTCCCATTCCAAGGATGCAAAGTAAAGAATGCAAGTCTTCAAGTTTGGAAAAATCATATCTAAGAATATGAAGACAATTTTCCAAAGAGATTTGTAACATATCATCTGCAATCTATGGCAAATAGAAGTGCTTCCTGAAGACAGGAGACGGGCAAAAGTCTTAGTGTTCAAAAATGGGGAGAACGTAGGTTGCAGGATGCAGATGTTAATGGGGATTTCAATATTAATTCTTAATTAAGAATATTATGTGGGTGGTTGGTGTGCGAGCTCCCAGACAGAGAAGAGGTGATCCTTAAAGAAACCAGCGTGGATTTACTAAGAAAAGACAGCCTGACAGACAGACCTTGGTTTCTTTGGTGGTTTATCACACTAGTAGATCAAAGGAATGCTGTGGACATAGTGTTTTCTGTATTTCCACAGGGCATTTTTCAAAGACTTTCATGGTATCCTTGCAGAAAAGATGGAGAAACTGGATGGATGATAAGATAATTTAGCAGCATAACCATTCTATCCTAAGAACGCTGATTAATGGATCTATCTTTGTCAATCTGGCAAATTTTGTCAAAGGTCAGAGCTATTTTTCCTAGCATGGTCCTTTTAAAGTACCTGGATATGGGCTGAGTGGATCTGGTTATCAGTGTATGGAGAACAAGAAACTGGGAGGGAGTATGAATAAAGCAGATGACAAAGCAGGTTCCAAACTGGCATTGGCCCAGGCATGATGTACCAGCCAGTATCTTTTGGAACAAGGCAGAATAAATGTGTAAATAAATGCATTAATGGCCATCTCTCTTAAAATGTAATTTAAGTAGGAGAAGTTTTAATGTTCTATCCTTGGAACCAAAGCTAAGGACATAGGGAGAACTTAGTAAATAGCAGCATGTGGAAAAGAAGATGGGAATTTTTGTGGCCTAAAAAAAGCCAGTAAAAGCCAGGAGTGCGATGAGGCTACAAAAGAAAAGGAAAAAACAAAAACAAAAACAAAACAAAAAAAAACACCCAAAGGAATCTGGGGCTGTTTAAATAGAAATATATTATTCTGACTATTCTATGCTTTTGATAATCAATCTTACTATACTTTGATTTATTACATTCAATTCTGAGAAACATATTTCATGAAGGATGTAGACCAACTTTAACTCCTTCATAGGAGTTATATAGTGCTATAAATCATGACATATAAGCAACAGCTGCAATGAATGAGGATCGTTAGCTCAGGGAATAAAATATTTAGGGGCAAAAGGATGGCTTTCTTACAACATTGAAAGAGATGGGATATAAGACAGAATTCTGTTTAGTTCAAGAGGAAAACAAAGATCGGTGCATGAAAGTTACAGAGTGGTAGGTTTCAGATAAAATATAAACACATACTAATAATTAAGAATCTGGTATAGAAGTGGTGAACTCCCGGTTGTTGGGAATGTCGAAACAAATGACATGGCAGGGTGTACTCCTTTGCTGCATGAAGGGCTTGGCACTCAAAACCTTAAGCCCTCTTTCAATTCGGGGATCCCGAAAAGCCCACTTCAAGTCAGTCTTTGTTTGCAATGTATTTGTGTGGGTGTGTTTGGTGTTGCTACTCTCTACCCTAAGCAGAAATGAAATGTTTTCTGAGTTATATGTCAGAAGTTTAGAATAGTCAGGCATCAGTGGGACAGAAGGCCAGTGTCTGGAATTTCCCTTGGCTTTCCTCCATAATGCCTAAGCACAAGCCCTCAACGAAGGGGCTCTTTTTTTGAAGCTTCTCTGCATCTCTCATGAAGATGCTGTCTTATTTTATACCATCATTTGTAGTGATGATTTCACCTTGCATCGAGGAGACTCTTACATAAAATTTTTCCTTCGACTGCTTTCTTTTTGCTTGTGGATCCCTCTTAAGTTAAGAGAGAAGAATCATGCATTTTACTCCTAAAGAAACTGCACCTCCATACTGTGATTTCCCTCATTGTAAATTCACATCAAGTAAAAACATTTTTCTAACTCTCATCCCATTCTCTCTCCAACAGGACTTCAGTTTGGAATGTACTTGGCATTTGACACAAAAGCCTGAAAGAGTTTTTTGGAGCCCCGTACAGAACCTTCAGGTCAGGCCAACTCAGGCTTTAAATCTTGTCTTTTCTGCATATATCCGAATCAGCTCACTTAATCTCTCCGAACCTCAATTTCCTCATCTACTCAATGACGTTAGTAATATATATATTTCAGAAAGTTATCTTGAAGATGAGATGAAATAAAGCGTGCCGAAGACCTGCCATAACACTTAGTACATAGTAGGTATACAGTGGAATGTGAATATTATTAATTCCTCACAGAGTAACTTTCCAGCAATTCTTAGCCCTCCTTAAAGTGTGTGTGTGTGTGTGTGTGTGTGTGTGTGTGTGTGTGTGTTACATGTGGTTGAGGTGGCTCCCACCCCTGGCGGCTCTGTGAATGAGTGATGTCCACAATGTCCTGTCCTCAAGAGCCCGCCCATCTCATACAGACTCATGCCTATGGCTTCTTCTATGGAGGCAATCCATCTCATATTTGGTCTTCTTTTCTTGCTGCCTTCTATTTTCCCAGCATTACTGTCTTTTGCAAAGAGCCCTGCCTTCTCATGATGTACCCAAAATAAGACAACTTCAGGTTTACCATTTTGCCTCCGAGAATGTTTCAGGTTGAATTTGCTGAAGGAGCCCCTTCTTTGTCTTTCTAGCAGTCCAGAGTACCCATAGAATTCTCCTCCAACAACGTAGTTCAAGAAAATCAATGTTTTTCTTATCAGCCTTCATCACTATCCAACTTTTTCATCCGTACATAGTAACTGGAAATATGAGGGTGTGGAGGGTCAGCCTTGGTCTCTACTGACTCATCTTTGCTCTTGATCTTTCCAAATTCCTCCTTTGCCTCCCCTCTGAGTGTCGACCTTCTCTTGACTTCTTGGCTCCAGTCTCCATTTGAATTCATGACTGAACCAAGATAAGCAAAATCTTCAATTTTGATATCTTCATTACCAAAGTAGTATATTTCTTCTGTATAGTTCTTTAGTCATGACTTTTGTCATTTTGACAAATGCAGTCCTGCTTTGACACCTTCTTCTTCCGCTTTCATCAGAAGTTGTTTCAAATCATTGCCACTTTCTGCCAGTAAGATGGTGTCACCTGTATATCTTATTATTGATATTTCTCCCACCAATTTTCACTCTCCTCTGAGCCTAACCCAGTTTTTCATATATGATCTTAGTGCAGATTAAACGAATAGGGAGATAAAATGCACGCTTTTCTAACACCTTTGCTTATAGGAAACCATTCTGCATTTCCATATCCTGCCTGGACAGTGGCTTGCTGTCCACAATGTAGGTTATGCATTAGGACAATCAAGTGCTGAGGAATAATCATTTATTTCAGGGCAACCCATGCCTTTTCATGATTAATGCACTCAAAGGCTTTACTGTGGTCTATAAAACAGACTAAAATGTAATTTCTTAACACTCTAATATTTCTGTTTAAAATACTTAGTGCCAGTTGTCCATTTCTTTCCCTAGTCCAGTCAGTCAACTGCAGCTAAAATGTCCTAACTTCGTAATTATTTATAGGTTTGTTAAAAACAAAATGGCATGATAGCAACCAAGGTCAAGGCATGTGTTTATCATTAACCTAGACTTTTTCTAATACCTGTTCTGTGTCTAGGTCTGAAGCTATAGTTTTTCCAAAATGCCTGAAGAAAAGCAGTGAAAGGGCTCATGCCTCTGTAGCTTGACCTAACCACACCCAGGGTCCTGACTGTTTCCTCCCTGTGCTTGGCAGAAACTGTCCTCCTCTGTTTGAAGTCATGAATCTGAATCACAGCGAGTGGTACATTCTGCTTAATGAATCAGTAGTAGAACAGAGGAAAAAACAGACTCAAATACATGCTGCGTCGGTTGACCAGCCTCTCCCTGAACACCGTCCTGCTCCGAGCCATGCTCAAACAGGGAGGCTTTTGTATAGCAACAATTCCCTCGCCAGTAGTTCTGTCTGTTGAACCTAAGATGCATAGTCTACATTCTTGATTGATTTTAATCTGACTTGGCAGCTTTCTTAAGTATTGTGGCCATCTACAAGCAGGAATAATGAAGGCTTTGTACAAACAGCATAGTTTCTGGGCTCCCTGTCTCACTGCCCCCTTTCTGTCTTCTTGACCTCATGCCTCATCACTTGTCAATGTCAAACCTTGCATGGTGGTCCTTCAGGGTCAGGCTCTTCACACTTGCTCAGGAGGTGAGAAGTCCAAGAAGTAAGGGGGAAGAGAGTAAGGGACAGATAAATAACAAACAAATAATCAGATGACGGTATGTGCTACCCTTCTCTCCTCTGCCTCTGGAGTTCCAGCCTCAGAATATTAAAATTCCTTGAATGAGCTATGTTCTCTCCCACCCCAGTGACTTTTAACACCCGTGGAAACCTTCCTGAGCTTTTAGAAAATAGCTTTTTCACCTCTTTAGTGAGGCCTCCCTGACATTCCCGTATCGTGGCCTCTCCTATGACTTATTATTGTCTGTTCACTCCTAGTAGCCCAGAAGCTACTTACAAGCAGGGACCATGTTTTATTTTCTGTAGCTCAGAGACTTTACAAATGCCTTGCATGTAAAGATTACTCAATAACTCTTGGTTGATTGACTGAATGGGTCAGAAGACTTGAAAGCCAAACTCGATTTATTATATAAATAATACTGAACCCCCGTGACATCCCAGGGGAACCATACAATCACATAACACATAAACACATAACTCTGTCAGACAGTGAGAAGTGCCAGGACGTGAGGGGAAGGGAGTGACAGTGGAAGACACATAATAAGCAGATAAACAAATAGGTCAGGAGGCGATAAATAGCAAGAGAGAGAAATTGCAGGGAGAGGTCACGGAAGCTGCTATTTCAAACGGAGTGGTCAGGGAAAGCCTTCTTGGCAAAGTGATGTTTGAGCATATATCAGAAGAAAGCAAGGGAATGAACCAGTAGAATCTGGAGAATAAGCCTTCCGGGCAGAGAGGGAACAGTGTGCCAAATCTTAGAACCTGATGGGAGGAAGTGTGGCATGTTCGGTATAAGGAATCAGAAGGAAACTCGCATGGCTGAAATAAAGTGAGTGAAGAGGAAAGTGGTGAGAGGTGAGATTGAAAAAGAAAACACACCAAAGTTGCAGCATTGATTGGCTCTAATTGCTAGGGTTTGGACCCAGGTGAATATGATGGGCCATCCGAGAAAAGTTACAAATGAGACCCTGAATTCCTGTGGTTGGAAAGTAGGAGAAAAAACAGAGGAATGGAAGGGGATGTGGGAGAAGGGGTCCTAATTCTGAAAGAGGAGACAATACTAAAAATAGCAGTCTGGCATACTTGATGTTCTTCCCAGGTAATTGATCAAATTATTCAAAGAATAAAATGTAAATGCCCACACAGGAAATTATTGAACTGTAGGAGCTAGGATAATGGGGTAACGAAGAACATCACGTCGGTCATCAGATTTCCTTTTACGTTGATCTTCACTAATGGTGTTAGGCTGGCTGATCAAAGGAATGTGGTACAAATAGTGCACAGAGATTTATGCAAGGCATTTGGCAAGGTCTTGGTATTCTTGTGGAAAGAGGGATAGATATGATCTGAACGGTCACCCTGACAGATAGATGGCTTTGTTCTTTTTTATTACTGTTTTCTTTTATTGTGGTAAAAGACACGTAATCTAAAATTTACCATTTTAACTATTTAAAAGTGTATTGCACAATTCAGTGGTATTAAAAATATTCCCAGTGTTGCACAACCATCACCACTATCTGGTTTTTTAAAAATTATATTCTGTTGATCATGCTGTTACAGTTGTCCCGATTTTCCCCACTTTGTCCCCCTCCACCCAGCACCCCCCCTCCCTCAGGCAATCCCCCCACCATTGTTCATGCCCATGGCTCATGCGCATAAGTTCTTTGGCTACTGCATTTCCTGTACCGTACTTTACATCCCCATGGCGATTCTGTAACTGCTTATTTGTACTTCTTAATCCCCTCACCTCTTCACCCATTCCCCCACATCCCCTCCCATCTGACCG
>PVJD01016016.1:0-22717 GCA_004026545.1 Mormoops blainvillei | reverse complement strand
GCCCATGTGTGTGTAAAATCAAAAACTTTGATCTGGGCCCCCTCGAACTTTGTGTTCATTACACTGTTTTTTAACAATCTTATTAATGACTGTTTCTTCTTCTCTTTTTACAAAAATCTGATGACATAAGGAAGTGTAGCACTGGGGGTGGTATAAATAAAAAACTAGCTGTGGGTGATTTTTTGGAGTTAGGGTAGTATTGGGTAGAAACTGTAGAGTAATCGTGGGCTCGAGAGTCGAGCTCCCTAACTTTAAACCTTAACTCTACAGATTACCATTCTTTGACTGAGCAAGTTTTTAGGCTGCCAAAACCTCATTTTTATTCCTAATTAGGGGCCATCCAACACTTTGGAAATATTTCCATGTACCAGGTCCTATTCTAAGTAGTATGGGTAGAGTGGTGAAGAAGGTAGACAAATTTTGTGCCCTCCAAGATTCTATTTTCTAGTAATTAACTCAAAGATGTGTTGGGAGAATTAAGGGATATAATGGATATAAAGCCCTTAGCACAGTGCCAGGTACATAGCAAATGCAAGTAAATGTTATCCACCATTATTACTTTTATTACTTAGTGGTAGTGGCATCATTACTATTTTTTTATTGATAGGCATGTATATCAAAATGTTAATGTGTCATTCACTGCCTACAGTCTAAACCCCACAATCCTTATTTCTAGGTATAATCATGGCTCATTTTCTGAAAGTGGCTTGGCCTACTATCTCTCCCCTGAAACTTAGATTTAATTAGGATTGATAGTGAAGTTATGAGACGCTATTGACAGACACAGAACTACTCAGAATACGTTTCCTCAATACTGAATCCGTGTATCTCTTTCATCTGCTTTGCCTTCTGTGGTGCTTCTATGAATTTCTTGTTTCCTGTTTACAGTACCTCTGGCTCAGTGTTTTTTTAAGGTAACTTTTATTAATTGATTTTTAGAAGAGAGAGAAAGAGAAACATTGCTTTTGTTGTTCCACTTATGTATGAATTCATTGGTTTTTTCTTGTGTGTGCCCTGACTAGGAATTGAACCTGCAACCTTAGCATATCAGACATGATGCTCTAACCAACTGCACTACCCAGCCAGGGCTGGTCCAGTGTTTTGCCTTGTCCTTCGATTTTTGTCCTCATTCTCATGTCCCTGCTCTCCCGGTGTCTTTCTTAGAGCTGGCCGGAGCTTCCATTATCTATGGCACTTCAGTTTTGTTACAGCCTTGATCTCCTCAGTTTGATTACCTGTGTGTTTAGCCCATTGAATAACAACCTAGATGATTACCAACAAACAATCTAATTGAGTTTTATCCCGTATTTCACCACACCAGCCGTTTAACCCTACACTCTTTAGTAGTAACGCTAACTGAGGATTTACTAACTGCTGTGCATATAACACAAGTAACCTTATGGCATCCCTTTGAGGTCGGTAATGTTATTATTTCCTGTTACAGATAAGGAAACTGAGATACAGAAAAGATGGACAATTTGCCAATATTTTACAGTTACTAAGCTAACAGAGCTGGCATTTGAATTCCTTGAGTCTGCCTCTAGCGCCTGAGTCCTAAGGCACCATGATATACCTCAGTCTGACTTGAGGGTGACAGCACAGTTTCAAGGGCTAGATCTTACACATCGTTCAAGTGGGTTTCTTTCTGGCAAATGAGTGTTTAAGAAATACATGTGGCGACGTTTGTCACTGTAAGCCATTCAGCATTCATTTCTACTTCCCACTAGTGCCCTGAGATTTTCTTGGGAAACTGTGTGCAGCCTTTGAAGGAAAATGGGTTAGGGTAGGAAGCTCCGCCCTCCCCCTCAGAAGCTTACAGGGCAACTGGAGTCTTTTCCTTTCATAATCTTTCGCTTTACTTTGTAGATATAAAGGGAGTCATGCCCAGCTGACCCATATACTTCCAACAAATTCTCAGGGCTTTGAAATTTGAGTAAAATGTCACAAACCAAGGATACAACAACAACAACAATGAATCTATCCAGTTATTTACTCATTCAAACAGTAGGGCCTAAATAGGACTGTAGAGTGGTTCTTGCTATGGAGACTTTGTACCTGGGTCAGAACTTGGGGTGCCTGTAACCTAGGGAAAACCCCCACTAATCTGGCTTGAGGGACGGAGAAGCAGAAAATGGCCATTGAGAGTTACGTCGCACTACCATGGCAAATTGGCTAGCTTCACTAGTTATGTTAAAAACCGGTGCTGCCAGGGGGATGGACGCGACTTTAACTCGAGCTGTAGCTGGGGGCTTGCTGCGCCTGCGCAAGAGCTTGGAGGCCGTCCGCCCTGCGTCACAGGCCCATGCCTGCCCAGGCTAAGAATGGCAGCTGGAGAAAGGTGGAAGATACAGGGAAGGGGCAGATGTAGCCCATTGTGGGAGGAGTCAGAAATGGGGTCGCACAGGAAGCTCCAGGCCAGAATTTAAACTAGGTGTAGCAGCCTTTCTCTCTCTTGGTCATGAGGGTTGAAAGGGTGCAGAAGGACCCCCGCCGGCCTGCCATGAGGAGGTGCCACGAAGTTTTGGATTAAGAGCTGGAGAACACAGCAACGTGGCTGACGGTGCTGGGGATTGCAGGACCTGTCCAGCCAAGCACAGATTAATGGGAGATGCCTGACATGCTGAACTGTGACTGGGAACGCTGAGCTGCCGACTTCTGCTTTGTTTTTTTTTTCCTGGAAGATGGTACTTCTGACTGGCCTATTAGGAAAACAGGCCTGATTTGACAAAAGGGAGGCCGGCGTGTATGTGTGTGTTTGTGGGTATTTTAAATGGTGTGGGACTTAATGGCAGAATTCGCCACTATTCTAATTCTGTATAACTTTTAAATAAACAATTCCTTTCCTTTTTACCAAACTCTGGCACTGGAAGTCTTGGCGGTGAGCAATCAGGCCCACACATCTGTTTCAGAATTGCACAGGCTTACCTCCTCTAGGTGCTAAGTTCCTTTGCTTTCAGGCTGGTTTTTAGTTCTCCCTTCAGTCCTGGGTGCTTTACATTGTTCTAAAAATTTCCGTTCTACTTAACACATAGTTGGTTCCCATTACTTTCCAATGTGACATATTGTAGCTACAGAATAATTAGTAATCGCAGGACTGCCATTTTTCTGGAAAATGTATGTATTTGCTAATAACTGTGCCCTCCCTTCCTCCCTTACTTGGATTTCTGGCACTGGCCACTTCAAAACACCGTGGGATGATTCTGGAGGATTAATCTAGGTCAAAATATAATGCCAGATGAGAGGAAAAATCAAAGTGGAAAAAGATACATCATTTTTACCAATTGATATTTCAGACAGGGAGGGAGGGAGGGAGGGAGGTCCTCCATGGTTCTTTGGAAAATAACAGTCCTATTTGAGGCAGCCCCAACAAAGCAGAATTCAACCAAGATAGCATGTCATAGACTTAGATTTTTATATGTGGTGATGAGTGGGTGTGAAAACGAATTTCCTTTCTGGAATGCGAACTACAAATTCCACACTTGGAAGCAAATTAGGAATTTTCTGACTGTGATTAGGAAATCTCTCCCCACAGCACTCATTATGGTGAAGCCCCCATGCTCAGACAACGCGCTTCCCAGCTCTAAGACTCCTGTGAGCAAGTGGGTATTCATTATTCAAGTTAAATATCCAGTGGCCATAATCACTGAATGAGACTCTCACACAATGTTTATGATAAAAAACAAAAAAAGAAATTAAATCACACAGGTAGGATCCAGGTACTGCCCTGGGCAATTTGCATACATTTTCATCCTCCTATCCTAGGGGATGGATAGTACAATCCTTCTTTTGGACATAGAAAAAGAGAGGGGAGGGCAGTCAAGCGATTTTCCCAAGTTCACCTACCTAGTGAATACCCAAGATAAAGCAGGCATACGTTGTTTTACTGAGTTTCATTTTATTGCACTTCACCGATTTGTAAAGGTTATTTCTAAATTGAAGATAAGACCGTCCACCAGCAAGAAGATTACTATTTGCTTTATTGCTATAATCTGGAAGCAAATCTGCAGCATCTGTGTGTTATGTTCATAGTTTGAAGGACCTTTGAATATCTTAAAATTTATTATAATGGCCATTGGAATTGATCATGTTCATAAATATTTTGTTGATACTGCAATTAAAAGGATTTCCCACTGATTGTCTCTGGAGTTGTCTTCTGATCAAATTGTTATAAAGCTCTATTTCCTTTGGTTGTCATTTATTTCACTTGATTCTCAATATCTTGGCAGAGAAAAAAGATGCCTGTGATCATGGGTCTGATCTGCTCTCCCTTGATTCAGTCATCTTTCTTTGTCTTTTGCACTTCTCTCCACCACTTCGCTTCAGAGCTAAAATCTTTACTTTTAGCCTTAGGAGATAAAAATTGTATTAGTTATCTCTTGCTTCATAAGGAATCACCCTGAAACGTGATAGTTTAAAATGAGCCACTGTCATTATCTCACAGTTTCCCTGGGGTCGGTTTCCGATGCTGCTTTGCTGGCTGCTCTGACTCAGGGTCCCTCGCAGGCCGCAGGCAGAGTGCTACCCAAGGCCGCGATCATCTCAAGGCTCAGCTGATGCGGAATCTGCTCCCGAGCATGTGCACGCGGTTGCTGGCAGGCTTCAGTTCCCCGTGGCGTGGCGCCCAGACGGTTCGCTCAAGGCTGCGCTGTTTGGGCCCCTCCAAAGGGCAGCGTACAGAAGGCTCCTGGATTGTTCAGAGTACGCCGGTGAGATCCAGGGAGGGAGTACTGGGATTTTTATAACCTAATCTTGGAAGTGACATCACTGTTGCTATATTCTGTTCTTTAAAAGCAAGTTACTAAAGGAGAGGATTTCACAAGGTTATAAATACCAGGAGGTAGGTATCACTGGGAGTTCTTTCAGATGAGCCTACCACACTACCACAGAACTCCAACAAAGTCCCACCTCGCTAGTAAGAGGCTCACTTGCTACCCATGCAAATAGATCAGGCCTAATGCAAGCTTTGGGAGCAGCAGAGAGCCCTCCACCTCTGTTACCTGTAAGTGGACCGGTTCACTGATTTAACTCATAGCTGTTTTAAACAGCTTTGAACAGGAGGCAGTAAGAGTGAGTTAACACTATTAGCATTTCTCTGTGAACTATTTTGCCTTGTATTTTTGATCTCTTAAAGGCCACCTCAAGTAAAAGCACTATTTGTTTCCGAAAACACTTCCTTCACTTAGAAATGAAAGATTTAAATGCATTTATGCTACTTAAGCCTTAGAATAACATACACAGACTTATGGTACAGTTATTTAGATAGTAAATTATAATAATAGAGGAAATAACTTCTTTAACCCAATAAGCTAGAGTGTAAATAACTAGAGGATGATTTATTATATAATGTAAGAATATAAGTGGTGGTGTTCATCTTCTTTTTGTAATTCCTTGAGAAGATAGAGTGTCCAAACTTCTGGCATCCCTGGGTCACACTGGAAGAAGAAGAGTTGTCTTGGGCCACACATTATATACATGGACACTTAAGAAATGCTTGTTAAGTGGATGGATAAACACTTCCATCCATATTTTATATTTTATAATGTAATAAAAGTTACAGTTTTAATATTTATGCAACCTCCTAACCAATTTTAAAATAACTTTTACCATCATAACTTGAGTGCAAGCTAGATCTATATTTTATAAATCTCCCAGAATAATATATAAAGACATCTAGGTGGCAAATAGTGCCTTCTTATATTGTGAAAAATAAAGTAGGATATAGAAAGATTTCTTATGGGAAAGGAGTTTATGTTGAGAAGGACATTAAATATTGAGACTCTAAAATATTGAGAAGGACATCCAGGATATGCTCTGAAGCTCATATCACAGATATCAAATATGGCATTTTAAATATAATATACAGTTCACAATGTTAATTTTGTTAATGTAAGCTTGATTATAGTTTATGACTTGTGGAAACTGTAAGTTGAAACATATTGTTGCTTTTATAGGTCACGAATAATCAGATATAAAAAATTTCATTCATTTACTAAGTAGTCTGAGGCCAGAGAGCAAAGGAATAACACTGGATAAGGAAAGGAAAAATTCTTCAGAATACCAAAAGAGGAATCATTCTCCCTTATTATTCAATAAGTCTATTTACATACATGCACAAAACACTAATCTGAGGAATATAGAAATATAATTTTGACTGGAAACTTTGAGAAACTGAATTCAATAGGAAGCCTAAATTATTGACATATATATAAAAGTAACCATATTATGAGGCACCTTCATGGGACTAACCATGACACAGCCAAATTCCGAAAGCTCAGAGGATTTAAAATCACATTGGTCTAGAATCACATATGAAGTCAAAGAAGCTTGTTAATCTCTTAGAAATCTACAGGACCATAAAGTGTGCTAATCTGAGCACCATAAAAACCAAGGCCTTCACCCCATTCTTATCTAGATCAGCCTTCAGTATCCCTTCAGTTTCAGGAGAGGGTTCAGTTTTCAGGTTCCTTCTCCAGTAAGAGACTTGAACAGATTTCTCAGTCTGCCATTCGGTCTTTATCTAGCAGAAGCATGCTGGTGAATTTCACAGAGCTGAGTCACAGGCACATTCTCAAAGCAGCTCCACCTCTTATCTGACAGTCACGCAGGGCTCCTGGAACCAGTTTCTGGTTCATGCCCTTTCTATTATGATAGCTGGGAAAATAAGCTGCTCATTACAGAGCCTACTCACTCGAAAAATTCACAGCCAGACCCACTGATTAAATCACAGGGGAGGGCAGGCCACTCTGGGCTCGGGTCATTTCAGGTTTTCTTTATATACCAAATTCAAGTGATCTAAATGGTTAAAAAAAAAAAAAGGGGGTATAATATATTTAGAAGGGCCTGAAATATCTATTTAAAAACTTTCAAAGGAAAGGAAAATGATCCTAAACGTAGATTTGCATGATTTTTATTAAGAAACTAACTTGGTTTTTAAGTGAGTAATGAAATGAGTGTTAGGTGCCGATGTTTTTAGAAACTGCCCCTAACTTTTATCTCGAAAACATGTATCCAGCTTTGATTTTACTGTGCATGTATTTTCTTCTCATTAGGGCCTTTCCGCAGTCAGGAATAGTATCACCCTGATTAAAGTCACATTATTGCTCTACCATATCACATCAACTGCTTCCCGATGAGGAATTAATGCCCAGTGGTTGTAAGGCTGATCCCATGGCACACTGAGAGGAAAGGATAAGCTGTACTCAGTTCCTCATGCGAGCCATGGAATGCTGAAGTAGTATTGTTACGGGAAAATGAAACGACCGGACACCGAGGGGTTAGGAGCACGATCTTAATTTATGTACACGGGCCCAGAGGAGACAAACTCCAAATTCTGAGCCCCGAAAAATAGCCCCGCATTCCTTTTATGCTGGGCTAAGTGGGGGAGGGTGTTGGGAGGCATAGTATAGATTTGGCGAGAATAGGGCTTACAGAGGTGGGAGAGAAACATTTACAGCATTAGTCAGGGCAGACAGCGTCTCATTTCATCCTTGGTATTGGCCTTGACTCCCTCTACAGTATAGCGAGTAGGTTAAACCAAAAGCTATACAGGCAGTCTTACTGGGTTCGAACACCAGCTCTGCCACTTATGGTGACCTTGAGAAAGTCCATACATGTTGCTAACCCAGTGTCCCTATTTGTAAAATGGGTGGTAGAGTGCTGCATCTTAGGGTTACTGGGAACAGTAGATATAAAATATTTATATTAGGCCTTACCCATTGTCAGCCATTGACGACACTCTCCACACGCCTTTGTGGGGGAAGAAGGCCTCATTAGCCAAAGCTCCAAGAAAACTTGAGTTAATCTGTATCTATTTTTCTGACATTTTCTCTTAATGAAACAATTTACCTGGGCAAATAGGCAATATATTAGAAGACTCTGGTCTTCTCCCTCTTCTAGGGATCATATGAACACTAGCAATGTTTTAACTAAAAATGCCTAGGGGAAGAGCTAAATTACTGGGGTAGGAATATAAAAGAGGTGCTTTGCGCCGGGTTGAATATCACATCAAAAACATGGCTGCCCTGCTGGCACTGAAAGGCAGTATTACTCCTCCAAAGCCCATTAGTTTTCCAAAAGACACCATCTCTCCCGCTCCATGAGAAGAGGAAGAGATGTCTCTTCATGTATTTATGTTAGAATATTGGCCAGAAAAAGCACTGACCAGAGAAAATGTGAGACCCATCCTGCATCAGCATTAATTAAGGCCTGAATGTGTTTCTTGATAGCCTTCCCTCGATGGCTGTTACTTATTTTTGGCAGAGCGACCATGAGATTTTCATTCACAATTTACTCCAAAGTCTTTAAAAGCTCTTCGTTTATAAAAACATAACTTGGTGTAAAAATGGAACCCCCCAACAGAGGCTAAGATAAAAGTTTGTTTTCTTACATAAGAGCTCAAATATTCAGGACTAACAGAATGCCCTTGCTGTTCTTGACACAAATTCTAACTTGGAGTCCAAGGCGGCAGATGCAGTGACCAATGCCACCTGTTTACTGCCAGTGCAGGAAGGAAAGAGCGAGGACAAAAAACAGACAGACAAAACACACACATATGCACGCACCCAAATTTGCTTGGTTAGGGATTGTTTTCAACAACTGCAGGTATAATTCATTTGGCCTGAGTCACATGTCTCTACCTCATTGCAACGGAGCCTAGGTTGGAGTGTGTCCAGTAGTAACTGAAAGGATTCTATTATTCCAAGGAAGAAACAGAGTGGAAATTAGGGATAATCAACAATCTTCTGAACAGGTTCCTCCCCTAGTCAAAAGCTACACTTTGGTTTCTATTGCATCCATACCTGCCTAGCTAAGTGAACTCTCCATGAGCCATTCTGGCTACAGTTGTCACCATGGGCAACTTGCAGTTTCCTGGGTTCATTTTCCCTTTGTACTTTTGCTATTGGTGTTTCCTTGTATCTAATTTATCTCTGAAATCTCATTTATCTTTCCTTTAAGGCTTGGAAAGGATTATGTCTAGGTGCAAAATAATCCAAAACCTTGGCATAATGGGAACAGTAGGGGAGAGAAGCAAGCCAAATGGAAACCTGCTTTTCAGTGCAAAGACCTTACCTGCCCCAGTGAGTGCAGTCAGACAATCCAAACATTTACATAAAGCTCAGGGTCACCTGCACTTGTAGGACACCGTACAGACAAACTCAACATTGTGGCTGCTGCCCCACTAAAAAATAAGGCAGTGTGCTGGTAGCGCCCCAAGACTTGTCCTTACATGGTGAGCCCTGGTAGATTATTAGGGGCAAAGGGGAAAGGGCTAAACAGTGGAATTAAAAATATCATCAGTGCTTCCAACATGTTAGGCAGTGCCAGCAACTGGCTGAAACATGAGACGTGATCAGTGAGCAGATATTAGACTTTCGGAAGTGGGTCAGCTGCCTAGGGGTTCGGAGGGACACGTAGGAAACGAGTTCCAGGTGTAAGGAACCAGAAGGGCTGAGGGTTTTTCACTGAGTCCGTTTACGTCGCTAGCCTCCAGAGCTGCTCTTCTCACCCCCTCCTGCTCCTGTCATCCTCCAGATCTTCTCTGTCCAAATTGCTACTAATCCGCAAGAACAATTCCTTCCTCTTTTGAAGACCATTTTTTACCTCTCTATTCCTGATAGTAGGTGATTTTGACGAGCCCCTTTCTACTAAAGCACTACAGATTTCTACTCTATTTCCCCCTGAGGTAGAACACTCTTCTGCGCTGTCTTAGAATTTTCAAATAAAAATTTATGCCATGGTATTTTGAATGGCTCTTCCATGCTGGTTATACAAATAACTAAGAATTACCCCTATCTCAGAGGATTTTTGGTATGATTAAAAGTAAAAAAAAAAAAAAAAAAAAAAAATCAGAAAGGGAATGGTTAAAAAAAAGGCTACATCTGGGCCACAGATCTGATATTGACAGAAGTGGCCTGACTTTTTAAAAGTGGGACAGAGGGTACTAAGAAAATTTCTGCCTCTGCTAAATCTGTGCATGGACTGAGGCAGGTCTGACCGTGCACGTAGTTGACACTATTCGAGCTCCCTTCACGAAACTAAGGAAGGAACTATTGAAAATGAGATAGAAATGAGGGGATTTAGGCACATCATTAAACATTTATTTTGATCATCAGTCATACGATAATGTTAATGTAGACTTACTTAAGGATTGACTCTGGAACAGCTTTATGGAGAAGGTGTATCTTGAAGGAACTTTGAAGAAGACAAAATTTCAGCATCTTAAGACATAACAGAATTTTTCAAAAATTAAATATTTTTCAAATATTAAAGGATAGATTCTAATTTCTCCCATTGCAGTCTCCCACCTCCCAGTATAAGCCATTAATTATAGCTCCAGGACAGACAAGTTATTTGAGCTCTTTAGTTTGATAACAAGCTTTAAAACAAGCCTTTATAAAAAAGAGAAGTGTGTTTTTCTTATGGTGTCTACGGCAGCCAAGAAAGTGCAAGAATTCCCTGTGGGACAGAACTAGTTGCCAGTAGTGCGGTCTGCTAACGACCTCTCGCTGAGTCCCTCGACCAGGGCGATATGATGACTGAGTGTGGCTGGGACACATGTCTGGTTATTTCTTCCAGGTCTAAACTCTGCACGTCGGCTGCCTGAAAGTGTTTTGGAGGGTACAACACAGTCAGGGACTCTTTTTCTCAAAGGTTGCCTCCTTCCTTACTCTCTTCTCATAAGTGTCAGACCTGTATCAGTATTTACCTGGCTGCTTCTCCTCTCTCTGCTCTTTATTTTCACAAGCATGCCGCCCAAAACTTCTCTTACATTTCTAATTCCATCATGGTGCCTGTTTCCCAGAGGACCTGCAGTGACTCAGATGCTACTGAATTTTTTAAGACCTAGGCATGGAGGAACGCGTGAGCACTATCTTCCCATAGTTAGGGGAGGCACTCCTATCCTCTACAATATCTTACAACAAGGCACTGATGAGAAAGAAGAAGGATTTTATGTAAGGTTAAAAAAAAAAGAAGAAGAAAAGAAAAGCTCACTCCTAGCCTGGAGGATTGTGGACAGGAGTGAGATGCAGGAGAGGCTAAGTGCAAGGTGTGTATGTAAACCTTTCCTTGGGAGAAGCACTTTGACATGGAATGTAAGTGTCTCTTCATTTTCTTCTTGATGTGGGAAAAAAGCAAAGCCTTGACTGCACTTACATTGGCCATTTCTCGGAGTTATTGTGGCAGCAAGTAACCTTAAGGGGTGTAATGAGTCCAACCAGAACAAAGACAGGACTTGATGTAAGAGCAGCTGCTTCTCCAAGATCAATGTTCTTGAGTTGAGAATCATACCCACGGTGTGCTTTAGTATTCAACTGGGCCATTTTGTGTCACCTGCAGGAACTTGGGGTCACGGGGAACTAATGCCAAGAATAACTCATGCTACTTGTGTGAATAGTAACGAAGTCCTTTGTCTCTAATCCAGCAACTTTGTGTCTTCTTCCAGTATCTATAAAACAGTAATAGGATAACTTGTTGACCTGTAAATAGGGTAAAATCTTAGGTCATGACACCTTCTCCCAAAGCATGGGAAAATGAGTGACAAGAAAGGGCCCTATGGGCGGAAGGACCTATATGCTACCTGGAAGAATTACAGAACACTGCCTTATAGGTGATCCACATAACAATTTGCGATTAGGTTTCATGAAAGAAACCTGGTGGCCCAGAGGGAGAGTAGGTGGACCGTAGCCTGGACATTAATTCACAAAGTTCAGATGAGTCTCCATAAGTTGAATATATTACCAGAAGTTCTTGTGCTCCTGTGGACAGAAGCAATAAGTAGTCAAGGGTATTGACCAGTTAACTTACTGGAAGAGGTGCAGTGGTACATGGTGGAATATCTGGGCTGAGCACATGGGTACCATAGCCAGATCAAGGGTAACTTTGCACCAGAGACTCCAGAGGTGAGTTTTTATCATCGAGACCTTGAGAGAAAATGAAATGTTTTTATGCCATTGTAATTCCACTGAAGTTGCTAGGAACCCAAGACTCTCCAAAGCATGGCTTGAATATGAAGACACAGTCATTCACAATGACACAAGGTCACATAGCTCTTCCTTCTCATACACTCCTGGGCACTCACCTCTTGAGAGAACTTGAGCGGGAGAAGGCATGTGGCCATCCGACAGACCGAGAATTAGTGTCCTAGAAGGACTTCGGACAACCAAAGAGGGACGGCCAAAGTCATTTCTCAGAGCAAGTTCAAATCAAAAGTGTTAATGTGTTTTTCCTGATACCTAATTTCTGAAAGCTTGTGAAAAAGACCTGGACATTGATATAAAGACTGTAAAGAAGCCAATTTCTTTGCCTGTCCAAGTAGTAATGCAAGTGAATTTGTAGCTCTATTTTATAATATGCCAGGAGATGAAGGTATAGAGGTAAAAATGTTTTAAAGGCTAGACCACTTAAAACTGTACCTATATATCTATCCATATATATGAAGGATTGAAAGCACAATGTGGGCAGGAGATTAGTATTAAATAGATGCTTGTCTTAGGGCGGTCCCTTAGTACAGAGGTGATTTTTTACATAATACAAAAGAGAGAACCTTGCACTGTGCTGGATGCAGCATCTACTGCAGGCCTCCGACACAGTAGACAGCGAACAGATATATTTACTGTTTAAAATTGTAATCTTAGTAAAGTATCTCAGTCTTTCACTTATGGCTTTCTGAAAAACATTTCGTAGTATTTTTTCCTGCCATGTTGCGCTATATCCAACGTGGTGAAATGAATGTAGTTTTAAAGTGTGCTGTTTGGAAATGCTATGACTGCTAGTCTACACAGAGACCCGACACACCAAAATAAATAAATTCACAGTGTGCCAGTGTGTGTCCTCTCTAAATGGAATTAATTAGTTGAAGAAATGAGACATTCTCACATTTAAAAATAAAATCTAAGCTAATTTTCAGATCGCTACCAAAAATATACCTGCAATGTCACTTCTAATGGAGTAAAAATGATACAGTTAATATCTATTTATGCACAAATTTTGGGGACTAGTTTATACTTGACATGTTATTCTACTTATTATAATAGCCTGGTTAATAAAGAACATGATAATTAAATATGCATTTCAAATTTTAGAATATGATGTTTCAATAAAATATTATAGCCTTAAGATTATTTTGCATATAATTAAATCTTTGAGGAGTTAGATGATATATAATGATTATGTAGCAAAAAATCCTGTCCAAAGGGACAAGTTGCATTTCTTTGAAAACTCATTTGTTTAACTCAAAAATGTACTATTCCCAAGGAAATTATGTTGTAAACAGCGATTGAATTACTTTGAGAGCCCGCAAGAATTATTTAAAGGGATGTCTTTCTGAAAGACTTCACCCCTATTAACTAGCCTAAATTCTGATTTGAAAGTTAAGGCCACACAGTGTAGAAAGGGAAAGGAAGAAGGCATTGGTGTCTAGGAAGTCAGAAAGCAGACAATGGAAGTGGACAACAGACATGAAGGGGGTTAGAGAAAACATTTTTAAAGTTTATCCTTCTTCCTGAAAAAAGGGCAAAAAAAACACATGGAAAATTACATAAAAAAGAATTTTATCTCCTTTTTATTTTTTCTTACTCCTAGGATCACATTCCTCCTTGGTTACTCTGAGTCTTTTAACTAAGGTTTAAACTTTCCCTAAAAGTTTCCATTCTAAAAAGCCAGTTAATTAGCTCCTTCCTTTCTTCCCCTAACTTCCTTCCCCTACCTCCGCCCTGTCCAAAATTTCATTTCAACATTTCGGTGGCCCAGATGGTTGTTAGCTGGTTGACTGATACTGCTGTGTGAATGTTAACCCACTCAATTCTACAAGTTATTAGCGTTTTAGAGACAGTTGCTTGATAAATCAAAGACACCTTTATTTGACATAAATTTTAAGGCTAGATAAAAAGACTTTTATATATACAGGATGTTGCACATTTGAGGACAGGAGTATCTCATGAAGTTTGGGAATTTTGCCTGACTCAGCCAGCCTGAAATTTCTATAGCTGATTACCTTCATCAAAAGCTGCCAAGGCAATTCGATGCAAGAATCATTTTTTCAACAAATAGCACTGGATTAGTGGAGTAGCCACATGCAAAGAAATAAATCCTGACATGTGCTTCACAGCAAATACAAAGTTAATTTCAAATGGAGTCTAGATCTAAATGTAAGCACTAAAGCTCTAGAAGTTCTAGGAGAAAATAGTGGAGAAAATCTCTGTGACTTCGTGTTTGGCAAAGTTTTCTTAAACAGAAAAAAATGGAAATATCAGTAAATTAGACAGAAAAACCCACGTTTGCTACTTATAAGGCATTGTTACCAAAATAAACGAAAACACCTAAGGAGAGAGAAATATTTACAAAACCTATACTTAAGACTTAAGGCCTTTTCTCTTAAATATATAAACAACACTTACAACTTAATAATGAGAAGACAAACAACACAATCAAATGGGCAAAATATCTGAATAGTCATGTCACCAAAGAAGATATATGGATAGCTAATAAGTACATGAAAAAAATGTTCAACAGCATTAGTCATTAGAGAAATGTAAATTAAAAACCACAAGAGACTAGTACACACCTTGTAGAATGACTAAAATAAAGAAGACTGAACCAACCAAGCATTGGTGAAGATATCAAGAAAACTAAACTCTCAGACACAATTTGTGAGAATCTAAAATTATATAATCACTTTGGAAAACAGTTTGGCAGTTTCTTTAAAATTAAACATATATCAACTATACAATCTAGAAATTGCACTCTTAGGTGTCTACCCAAGAGAAATAAATTCTTATGTCCATATTTGAACATGAATGTTCCATTTTATTTGTAATAAACAAAACTGAAACAACTAAAATGTTATCAAATTTTTCTATATTCATTATAGTGGAATACTACTCGGTAACAAAAAGAATCAAGTATTGGTTCTTTTCAACAACTTGGAAGAATCTGAAAATCATTATGCTGAGTGAAAGAAGCTAGACAAATAGAGAACATACTGTATGTTTCCACTTATATATGTTTCTACAAAATGCAGATTAATCTATAGTGTCAGAAACAGATGAGTGGTTGCCTGAGCAGCGTGGGGTGGGGGAGAAATAAATGTAAAAGGGACATGTGGAGCCGTTTGGGGTAATGGATACGCGTTCACTGCCTTGATTACGGTAGTTTCCCAGATGTGCATGCATATGAAAGCTCACCACACTGTACACTTTAAGTGTGTGCAGTTTATTTTTAGTCAATGAAGCTTTAAAAATCAGCTTAAAGATAAAGTAGTTTGGCATTCAAACTGAAGAGTTTGAGTTTTCTTCATAAGATACTTGAATTTAGTCTTTTGAAATGAAATCCCATTTCATAGGACCACACAATGTTCTAAATATTAAGTATTCCAAAAGCCGCTGGTCCCACCACTTCATTTTACATATTTAGTAATTGTAGTATATTTTTCATATTTAGAAGCAGAGAAACTAATGAGTTTTCTAAGTCTCCTATAAAAATGAGAACTAGAATTCTGTTCTGCTGGCTTAGGCTAGCGTACCTTTCACATATTCCTAGGGTTGCTGTACAGTCAACAGACTAAATTTTCTAACATAAATAATAACAAAACTGACCAGGAACAAATATTCCAAGAATGCTCCAAAAGCATCTCTACTTCTGTCAACAGTTCTCTAAGAACAATGGGACAAGGTGGCCCTGGCCACATAGCTCACTTGGTTACAGCAACATTCTGATACGCTAAGATTTCGCATTGGATCCCTGATCGGGGTACACGTAAGAATCAACTAATGAATGCATTGATAAATAGAACGGTGAACCAATATTTATCATTTTCTCTCTCTCTCTCTCTCACTCTTTTCCCTTCTTCTCTCTAAAATCAATTTAAAAATTGCATGACAAAAAAAAATGTGCTGTCCTTTTATATCTTATAAAATGCAAACTCTGAATACTCTTTTGGCTGTCAAGATTCTGCCCTTTTGCTCCAATTATATAAAATGAACCTTTACTTATGGTTAACCTTTTTTTCAGAAAGCTTGCCCAAATATTACTTATTATTAGCAAAATAATAAGTATTATTATTTGAAATACTAGCAAAATTTCAAACATGTAGAATTTACCAACAAACTAAATGACTTCAAAACATTGCTTGAGTATAATGTTATGCCAAAATATGGATTCTTAAACAGGGAACTAATTCCCTAAATTATCAGTTCAGGAGGACGGACCAGTCCTTGCCTGTTCTACGCCAGTATTACTAGTTTAAATTTAAATTTTAGTTTTCAATATACTTTTTGTTGCCTCAACAGATGATGGCTGTAACAGATCCTGCTTTTTTCCCTACCCAAAAGTTGTCTCTCTCATTCTCTTTCTCTCATATAAGTATATTTGTTTTTTTATTTTAGGGTAAGAAATCGTCTTCCCCAGATTCCCTGATACAGGTGTTGATCCAACCCCGTCTTCTAGAGACTCTGGTGTGGTCGGGGTGGGGTGGTCTGCTCTTGGGTACTGTCTTGAGTGCCTTGTGTGTGAAAATATGTATACCTAGAGCATCTGCCTGGGACAAAGTGAATGCTCAGCACATCAGAGGGAAGGTGGAAATTACTGAAACTTTGAATATATTGCTATAGAATTAGCCAAACCTGGAACTGCCTTCCTGTGGATTTCTAGTTCTGTAAGGAATAAATATTCTCTTCATTTAAAGAACTTTTTATTGATAGTTTGTTTCTTGAGCCTAAATGATGCCATTCTCTGATTTGTTCATTCCTCATCCATTCATTCATGCATTCTTCCATTCAGCCAAAGCAACAAACATTCCTCCTTTACCTTGGGCTGGAGGGACAATTGAACAGAGATCTATAATTTGCTACAAAGACTGAAACTTATTATTTTGAATATAATCATATTCTAATACTCTGCCCAGACATCTAAAAATCTTTTATGTTAAATTTTATTTGATAAAAGACATGCTATATCCTTTTAAGGATGGGCATCATCTGATGACATGGATTGTTTTCTCATTTTGTATCTCCATTTTATCTTTAAAAAGTCATTTAATACCATTGGTTGTGTTTCCTCATATATGAAGCTATAGACTATGTTAAGACAGCTCTTCTTGACCTTCGGGTCAGTGGTTATTTTAATAACTGATAAAAACTGTCAACTTTTCTTCAGAATAAAATTTGGATACAATTTCAGGACATTCATGAATCATGTCAGCATAGTGACAACCCAATGGATTCATTTATTTGTGCCACAGCTGTTTATTAAGTGTCCATCACCAGTTATTGATACTACATTCCAGGGACAGGAGTGAACAAGGTAGATTCCTGCCCGCAGACCCTTCACGACGCAAACCAACAATCACAGTGCAGTGCAACAGTGCTACAAAAAGGCGACTACAGAGAATTATGAAATCATATAGCAGTGTCACCTTACTCGCCTTGGGAATAAGAATTTTTTAGGGTACTCAAAGCATTTCAGGAAATTCCAGCTAGAGTAAGGCATCAGGTAAGATGGTTAAGTCAGCTATAGAAAAAAGAAATAGATATTGCAAGTAGGATGAAGAGAGTGGGAAAAAAATGGAGATTGAGAAGATTTGGACAGAGTTAAATTAAGAGAGGGCGTGAAGTCAATAAGGGGTTTGGGATTTATTATCAGTGATATAGAAGCCATTGAATAGTTTTCAATAGAGATGGTACCTGACCCAACTGGCGTTTTAGAAAGATGACTTTGGCTTCTGGGTAAACAATGGATGATGATGAGGTAATAGTGGAGGCAAAGAGAACAGTTAGGAGGACTGTGATAAAAATTCAGGTGGGAAAAAATGGAATCTGGAACTAAAAACCATTAAAAAAGTGAAGCCCCCATATATCTTCGGGTGGTCTCAGAGTTTCACTGCCTTGACTTTTGGGTAAATGTCATTGTTTAATTTTCCTTGCATCTAGGATCTACAAATGACTTGTTTCCTCATCCGTAAATAAAGATACCTACCTCAAAGAGGTTTTGTTTTGCTTTCGGTTTTAAATAAGTGCTTGGAAATATTTACTACCTAGCATAATAGGTGATTATGAATGTAAACTTACTGTTTTACCTTAAATTCTTCGACTTCACCTTTCCACACACCTTTTACCAAATAGAACTGTGAATTTAGAATCTTAATTTATTAAACTGGTAGAATGTTATAATCAGCATAACTCATTCATGTCATCTGTCAAGTATATGTCATCCTGATTTCAGTAACAATAAAAAAAAGGGTTTACAAATTGGGAGTTCAGATAACTACCTGTATACGTCATGTTAATTTTCCTAGGAAAAGCTGGGCCTTTGACATTGATGTGTTTAAAAGACCATTTAGGAATGCAGAGGCTGGGATAGAGAACCCACAGGACTGATGGAGATTAGAGCACAAAACTGAGAGCCACCAAATAGTCCTAAGCCTCGAAACCTAAAGGGGTTGCCTGGCTGAATTTTGACAATGCATTGGATGGTGAATCCATTTCGCTGGCAATTTTCTCCCTGTTTGAGTCAGAATACCTATAAACTGTTACCCTATGCCTGTCCCATGAATGTTGGAAGCAGAGAACTTATTCTAGTTTCCCATGGCCACAGATGGATAAGAACGGTGCCCTAGGAGGGTATTTGATGGCATACACCAAAAGCTTCATCTGCACTTGATATAGAAGACAGACGATAAGATTTGGGACCTTTAGACTGCTGCTGTAGTAGAATGAGACCTTTGGGGACCTCAAGATGGGGTAAATGTATTTTGCATTTGGGAAGGATGTGAGTCTTTAGGTCCAAAGCATAAATTGTGGTCTCCCAAGTGTGTCCACATCCTAATCCCCAGAGCCTGAGAATATGTTATGTTACCTGGCTAAGGGACCTTGCAGATGTAGTTAAAGTTACAAAGTTTAAAATAGGGAGATTGGATTATCTGGGTGGGCCTAGTCTAATCACACAAATGTTAAAAGCAGAGAAATTTCTCCAGTTGGAGGCAGAAAATCAAAGAGATTCCAAGCCTGAGAAGAATTCAATAGTCCATTGCTGGCACTGAATGGAGAGGGGCAGGGATCTCACTTTTAGAACCACAAAAACCAGAATTCTCCCAATTACCTGACTGAGTTGATTCTTTCCCATATCCCTGAGAGCTAGCTCATGGTTAATGTTGGTCTTTTGAGATCCTAAGCAGAGAATCCAACTGAGACATATTATATCCTGACTTCAGACTATGAAAATCTGACATGTTTCATTTATTCTACCTTGCTTAAAAAAGCAAAACATGTAAAATAAGTTCTTTAACCATTCTTTCAAACTAGATTGAATCCATGGAATAATCTTCAAGGGATCATCCAGCTTGTAACTAGTTGTTTTTTGTTTTGTTGGGGTTTTTTTGCTGTTTCTACTGTTGAAAAATGAGTTTACAATTTAGTTTTATCCTTCCCTAAAAACCTACTCTGATCCACAGAGAAAAAAAAATCACCTACAATTTGGAAACTCATTCTGAATGTCTCGACGTTAATAAGCCAACAGTGGTAGCTGAGAGGTCACCTTTCATTCACTTTTTTCCAGATATAACTGTTTGATACTTAACTTTAGATAATTTCAGATGATTTGGAATATTAATAGGCTTAATTTTTCCTGATTATGTTTAAACTCCCTTCCTTTTGGCTTAAACAACAAGGCATTTATTTTTGCAGTTAAAGAGTCCAAAAATCAAGGTATTGCTGATTCGGTTCCTGGTGAGAGCTCTGTTCCTGCCTTGCACACAGCTTCCTTCTTGCTGTGTCTTGTTTGCTTCCTTTTTGTTAAATTATTTTCTCTTTCTCTGTGCCATCTATCATTGCTACATCATTGCTGCTCCTTTGAACCAAAGTCTGGCTTTTGAATGTCATCCTGACCAGAAGTCTCAAGATGCGTAATCAGAAGTACCTTCTACAAGATTCCAAATATTCGAAATACATTTTAAAATCTACACTCTTATTGTGTTTCGTGCTGCATAAAGTAAATAATAATGTTTTGATTTTTTCCAGTAAAAATGGTCAATATATTCTCAGGACAAATGTAATTCAATTTTGGTTTACCCATGTAACTAATGGCATTAGTAACATTTCTGCACTTTATGAAACACCTGGTCTAGTGCCTAGCATAGTTTTTGAATAAAAAGATAGGGGCATACTTTTGTTCTCTTGGAATAATAGGTAAGTGAGTCCTAGTTGCCACAACTATTTCTCTACTTTTCCTTGACTAATAGGTGAATATGTGTCTAAACAGCGGTTTTAATGGGTTCTTCAACGACTGCTCTAAAAGTTGGCCCTGTGTTATGAGTGAGAGTGTAAGACACATATAAACAGTTGCCATTAATGGCATTGTCGTATCATTAAGCTACCAGAAATACTGTGCTGGAGCTTCTGCCCACGTCTTCCTTCAAAGCACTGTCGATAAATGTTTACTGCCACAATACCTGAGATAACACTCCCACGAGTGAGATTCATTTAACCCTAAATCTCATTTAAATGGCCTCTCAAAGGTCTTATAAAAATAGCAAAGGAAACAACAATTAAGATACCTTAAGATAGAAGTTGAGGCTTGCCAAAATCATAGACATGCTCGTTATCAGTCTAAAAGCACTCATTTTTGCTATTTCTTATCTGGATAATAGAGTTTAGAAAGGAATTTCTGGCTGCTGGTCCTAGAAACGTAGTGTGGCATAAATAAACCCAACTGCTGCACGGTAATGAGATAGACTTTTTTCTCCTTAAGAAAGTTGACTTACGAATTTGCAAGGAAAGAGAACTGAATTGTTTCCTAACTTCTTAAAAATAAACAGTGCTATGCTAGCCCTCTATGTCCCCATTCAGGCTTGACATGCAATGAAACTGGAATCCAACTGGCAAAAACTTAGAAAACACTCCCCAGAAAGCATGTAAAGGTTTAGCAAATATTTATTTATCATCTAAGTTGGACTAAATAGAAATCGTACATAATGGTACAGAAAAATTATGCAGTGCACAGTGGCAGATCCAAGTGAGAGTCAATGAGACACATTATCAGTGGCCTTTGCCACTTGCCACCAGATGATAACATCTCATGGCTTATAATCAATGAAAAGAAATAATCTGGCACATGCGGTTACGGACACAGGCAAGCACATAAAAGGAAGCCATACAGACAAGAATGCCTCTAGCTTGTAGCAAACAGAACACATTCAATTTATAATGAAAGCCAAAATATAATGCGATCTTCCCAGAAAAATAAAATAAACATGCCAGCTTAAATAACACATTACAATCAAAAGAGTGTTTGTGGAAATCTAGTATTTATATCTGATTTAAATGCAACGGCGTTGTCCTTAAAAATGAGCAAGTACTGCTTTAGAAAAAGCAACTTGACGTGATATTCCTCTGTGAGAAGGACATCCACTTGCTACTGTCCTCACAACTGCAGCATTACCTTTGGGATCTCAAATATCTGCACAACGCTCAGCAACGGTCTTTCTCTACCAGGCTAACGATAATTCACTTTTAAGGACAACAGCTGTTGTGTTTGCTTCATGCTTAACACCAACACTCAAAATGATTTATTGTATTTTACAAATTTTACAAATGTTAATAATCACTATTAAGATTTACAAAACCCTACACCCTATAGCAAATATTAACCACAATAAAAACATCATTAAGTACTTAACTACTTTGGGGAAGGAAACAACTCTAAAATATATATATGGAATTGTCACTTTAACTAAATAGGCAGACTTTCAGTTCCCTTTTTTTCTAGAGCCCTTATCATTGTTTATTTCTATTTTTAATCCCTGTTTCCCTAAATTGGTAGCTTTGTGCTGAAATATTCAGTAATAAACATCAAAAGAAAAATTAGCAAAGTAGGATGTTAGGCATGGAAGAGATTGTCACAAATCATGACATAAAATACCTTCAGGTTGTAATTCTTGTTAATAGACTTGCATTTCTAGCTCAATGGGTGATGTAGGGCTGAAAGAGGAGATGTCTATTTTGATGTTAATGCTCATTCCACCCACAGGTCGTCTCTCTGAACAGAGAATAATAATGCAGGACAGCTCTAAAGAAGCAGGAGACTGACCCTTTGAAAAGAGGGTTGGTGGTTATGTTACTTTTCGGCTTTGTCTGCCTAGAGGGCATCTCTCTCCTTCGTTGAGTTTATGTCTGGGGAAAATGTGGGTTTTGGGCAAACTCTTTTAATTCTTCCAAATATTTCAGGTGGTTAAGCATGTGCCCTTCCCAAGTTCAAGAAAGAGGGAATAAATCTTATCCATTCATTTTTGATTTTCCAAGTGGGCATTTTTCAAACAAGATTCTGAAATTGAATTCTAACTCCAGAAAGATAAAAGCCTAGACATATGTTTTTGTTGTACATTTCAGATTCTCAAGGACAGAGCAGCATAGGTTGTTGGTTTGTCTTTTGAGAAGGCATTGGATTTTTCTTAAAGTATGTCATGGTGTGTGTGTGCGTGCATGCCACACACCTGAGTGCAGGGTGGAGAAACGAGAGTGGGGTGGCTGAGGAGAAAGAACTGAAAACGTATTAAAAAGCACGTGTATACACACACACACACGCACAAGTATGAAATTTAGAGCTCTCACGAAATTGTGGACTTGAGTCTTCCAACGTGTTTTGGAGCTGTATTTGTTTTTCTAGAATCAAGTCGAGCATTTGACTTAAAATACTTCTTTTTCTGGTTAATTCCTTTTAATCAAACAGC
>PVJD01016015.1:8631-22824 GCA_004026545.1 Mormoops blainvillei | reverse complement strand
ACGAATCAAGTCCAGCTTTGGGGATGACCAAAGTCTGATTTTGGAGCCAGGGATCACAGTGTGAGCTGAGAACTTGGCATGTCCCTTGTATATGACATTACCTTTCAGAAACATAGGGGGACCCATGCACAGCACAGCTGTTAATGAAGAAGTCTGAACAGTTCTCACAGTATGGAGGTGAGAACAGCAGGGGCTAGTAAAGGGGTATTTTGTGTTCCTGGAAATGAAGGGCTTTGTAAAGAGCCCAGCCCTCACATCACTATAGTGTTTTTCCTGTACTAGGAGTCCCTGGAGGAATGCCATAGCTCAAGAACTGAACAATAGCATGCAACTCTTCTAACTAAACATGCCATGCTTCTTTCTTAGGGTCACTTACAGACATAGTCCACATCCTCGGGCTCTCTGGTTTCTACGTACACGTGGCACTTTCTTTCTCATGTTCTATACATCACATCTATATACCTTCTCAGTTCTAATCTGGAAAAGAACAGGTGAGCAACTTGTTGCGTGTGGAGTTAAGTATGTCCTTATTTACAAAGTACACAATGTCCACTAATCAATGTTCTGAAACACATAAACTAGTCCAGATCCTGTAGTGTGCCTTTCTTTAACAGGCAACAATCAAGACTCTATCACGCGCAGTAACTTTTCAAATCCATCATCCAATTTACATGAAATGTCTATATACATGTGCGTATACATACATGGGTATGTATAAGTAAGCTTGTGTGTGTGTGTGTGTTAAGTGTACTCATATATATAATTATGTACACTTGTGTATAAGGATATTTATATACACTGATATATAAGTATATAAACTTATATACACATCTATATATATATAAAGCGAAATATTGAATTTAGCGTGTACTTAGTATAAATTATTTATATGTGGTGTGTGTTTACATTACATATGCATTATACACTTAGTTGTCTATGAAATGTATTTCCTCATATAAATATAGTCCTTGTAAATTATCAAATAATCATGTGCCTTTATCATTTTATAATTATTTAGGAAAAGACATAAATACATGACCGTTCACTAATAGAACTTCTCTTATTGGAATTAACAGAAATAAAAGAAGAATTGTTTCTGTATAATGTTCCATAAGAGATTTTAAGGAAGGTGATGAAATATTAACATATTGTGAAAACACAATAAAGGACCTGGTGTATGCTTGTTTATTGAAAACTACATTCCAACACCTAGAGATCATCAATAAAATTGCAAGTTAAAAATAAATCAGAGGGTGGCTCAGAAGTATTGAATATCATCCCAAACACTGAAAACTGCAGTTCGAAACCCACTTGAGGAACATACCTTGGTTGCAGATTTCCATTTTCAGTTAAGCCATGTAGGTGAGGCAACTGATCTATCATTCTCTTTCTTATCAATGTTTATCTCACTATTTCTATTTGATACATAAAGGGCAATATTTATATCTAGGTGTGACTATCCTCCGTGACCCACCCAGTAAGGATCATAGGAATGGACTACGCTTTGTAAAACTAGCATTGCTTTTGGACTTACAACACTACAGTCCTCATAAATATTTGCATCATGAAAATTTCTCGGACTGACACTTTCGCCTAGAGTGAAGAGATCACCTGTGTTCTCAGTTAATGGCTGAGTTTTCAACATCGTTATACAGGTACCAGGATCCAGGTACATGTATGAGCATAGTTTATTATCCGGGCAATTGCTTCAAAGCTTGGGAACAGTGTGACCAAATTTGGTCAGAAATGGGAATGAGGCATGTGGCATTAATAAGTCCTTATCAAGTCAATTTTTCTTAAAGTTGAAATCGCTTTCGGAAGTTCTTATTTCTTTGCGCCAGTTAAGAGTAATGATGATTTCTCTGGACGAGATGGTGCAGAGTCATTTTATGTGGGTTGGCAACTATACCTCTTCAGTTTGAAGACTGTGGCGGGCAAATATCCCTCTAGGTACTCCCACCCTTGCTCCCTGAGGGGACGACCCCATACACATGACCACTCCACTTTAGTGGGGTTTCCCTTTATGTACTTTCATAGCGATAATTCCCATTATTTCGCTTATGTCCTAGGAATGAAAATCAAGTTATCTTTCTATGGTGAAAATGAGGTAAGGGCTAGAAGGCGTCACCCATTTTACCCCATTATAGGCAGTGATATCTTAAGTGACTCCTTTTGTGGACGTCTGTCCTTTCCTTAGATGCTTGATTTCTGTGCAAAACACTTGTAGGTTTTCTCTGGGTCTTTGTCTGTTTTTGCTTCTCTTCACTTTTACCTTCCCTTCTTATTTCTGATGCTTTTTAGATCGGTGTTACTGCAACATAACCATGTGGCAAAACACGACTTCTCCCCGTGGTTTTTGCACTGTACTTGCTACTCTGTGTGTAGTGTTTGAATCCTCGAACACTGTGGAAGTTATTTTGTGTGTACAGACTATGTGGTTGCAATTTAATGACTCAGTACTTTTCCCAAAACGCAACACAAATTCCTGAGCCTATCCTTACCGCTTATGCAGTGCTCGCTGACAGAAGGTTTGACAAGAAGGGGTAACAATGGGCCTACGGGAATTTTGGCTATGCCAACCAGAATATGTTGGAACAGAGGCCCTTTTTCAGGCAGCAGTAGGTCCTTTTGCACCCTAAGTACCTGCTGGAGCATGAGGTTCCCTGCTCATGAGGACGAGGCCCCAACCAGCTGCTAGCAAGCAAGCCCTGGAAACAACCAAGCTGCTCTCCTTGGTGAGCATTATGTGACAGGCATTCACTTCGCCTGGAACAGACAATCACCAAAGTTGGAGCCAGCACTTTGCAAACCAATTCCAGATGGAGAACTCTTGGCAGGCTCAAAACTCCTTTCCAGACAACTCCACTCCTTCTGGTTGTCCATAGGAGGGCATGACCCATTGATCCCAGCGCCCTTTTGTGGCTTGTGCCAACATGGTTATAGAGGCAGTGTCTGCACGCGATTAGACATCACAGATCCCGAGTGCGGGAACATAGCAACCGGTGAGGGATCCCTCCCTCCACGAAGTGGGACAGCACAGCAGGGTCTCCAGGAGACAAACAAGCAAAAGAGGGTTTTGCCATGAGAGACCTTCACCCCGTGACTTTCAAAGCCAAGTCTAAGAAACCCTATGTACTCTCATTATGATCCTCAACACCTCCCCACCCACATCTGATAACCTGGTGGGTCCCTAAAACCCTTAGACAAAAATTACACAAATTTCAGCAGAACATGGACCTGGAAAAATGTTGGCCATCCCCGTACTTCCAACACGGTTCACCCTTACCGCAACTGATGCAGAAAGACCTAAATTTAACTAACTTCAAACTCAAAGCCCATATTGACAAACCCCTAATGTCCTCAGCCTCCAACACCCTGAAGCCTCTCCTCCTGAGCAGTTTAAATGTCCTCAGGCTGAGTAGCACTCGATCTTTCCCTGAGGAACCGCACAGCATGGGGCCTGAGAGATTCTAGTCCTGAGAGGCTGCACCTTAGTCACCTTAGAAATGAGAAATCCTCATATCTCCGGAAGGCATACTGTTGGTCCAGAACCACTGCCCTGAGAATGGCGCAAACTTTGTCTCCTTTACAGACCCTTCCAATCATTGAGGCACCTACTCCTCTGGAGGTCGTGCATCTCTTCATATCGAAGCATTGAGGAAAAGGCGGGGAGCAGTACTATTGAGGGTGTGCTGCTTTGTGTTGTACCGTGGCCTAGGTATCATCCATCCTCTCAACAGTCGAGGTCCCCTCATTTTCCCCTGCTGGACGCTGTGCCAAAAGGGGTCAAAACTCTTCACCGTTCTCAATGAGTTTTCCTTCCTGAGGCCGCTCAGTCTTGTGACCTGGAGAACATGATCTCTGACATATGTCCACAGCAGCATCTTGGGGGTAAATCAGGCAGAACAGTGCTGAACCCCAAGGTGAGAGTTGGCCTCAGTGAAAAGCTCGAGGACTGCATTGGTGAAAAACAAGTCCCTGATGATCACTGTCTCCTGGTCCCTGGATTGACCCACTTGGTACATATGCCGAGGGATCCTGCATGGTAAGACCCCTGTGTAAAAGGTTTCTGTCAGGACTTTGGGGAAAAGGCCAATGGTGGTTGTGGGAACAGGAATCTGTACTAACTGGGACACTTATTGTGACAGCTATGGTCCTGGACACAGGAAGCACCCAGCGACTTGACTGGAAGGATAACAAGACAGGTGATGCCAACACCAGTACCAAGATGCCAAGCTGCATGCAGATGCAGACTGAACTCGGAGGCAAGGGATAAATGTGAGAGGATGGAGCTGGTTACAGTGTTTTTCAGAGGCCCGGGCAGAGGAACCTCCATCTCTGTACACATGCAGTGAGCACTGAGTGTGGAGGGGAACAGGTTTTAGGTCACAGGGCACAGAAGGGAAAAACTGGGAAAGGGTGCTGGCTTCCCTTAGGCAGCAGAGACATTCCAAGAGAACTATTGGTAACAGTGTTACCTACCTCTGAAGTCTGCCAACACCAGGCCACGACAATGGCCATATCTGGGCCTGGGCAGAATGCATTGTGTGGGGATGACTTGACAGGAATGACAAGGGCAGTAGACATGGAGAGACCATGGTCAGGCCAGCTGGGAGAAGATGAAGAGTGATCTCAAGGACAAGGTATACCACAGGAAAGACAGAGCAGTCATGGGAGCTCACCAGCTCTTGTCAGAGCCGTGGACTGAGGAGTGACTGTATTCACCTTATGCAGTGCGCACTGGGTATGTGGAAGAGCAGGATTCATGGTCACAGAGCACTGTCCTGCAACATGGGAGAAGGCCCAGGGCACCGTTAAGGACCAAGGAGGTCATCTGGAGAGATGGAGCCAGTGCCAAAGCTGCTCTGATGCTCTGAAAACAGCGATCTCACGAGGTGGACCCCTACAGGCATGGACAGGGTGTTCATCACAACAACAGGAACCAGCTTGGCTGAATGGAGTCAGGGACGCTGGGGTGTGCTTAGGTGTTGGAGTGGTTGGGACCCAGGCAGAGGGAGAGAGAGTTTCACATTGGATGAGAAGGGAGTGCCAGCAACCTCAGCCTACCACATGCACCGAAGAGGAAAAAAAGGTCCATTCCAGGTCCTCACTAGCATTACCGTAATATTGATGAAATCTACTAATTTCTAAGTGTCAAAGATGGTTTCAAGCAAATTTATATCTCCTTTACTGGAGAAGATTTGGCAGCATTGGGAGACTGGGAGAACTGTTGGAATAGAACTCTACGAAGGAATCACCAGGGCTCTGCATCCTTCTTAATGGGAGGTACTGGAGCAGGGGATCCTTGAAACAGGATGGGCTACATGGCTTGCTCCTGATCAGGTGTCTCTGTGATTAGTTCTCCTTTGCGTGGACACTAATCTGAGGGGAATCTGTTCCTCTGTATCAGAGCAGGGCCGGTCTTGACAATGCAGACTTCACTGCTCCTCGCTGTAGACTTCCTTGACCCATTGCCATTTGTCACACTGGCTTTCCTGGGGATGTCTTCATTTAAGCCCTTCACTTTTGGAAAAGTTTTTTTTTTTTTTTTAATACTAGATCTCAGAGACCCTGGACTAGCTTCCATGTGTCAACTTAGGCCTGGCACGATGGCCCTACTGGAGGACGGAGATACTCCCAATGAAGGGTTTATTCTGAGGTAGTATGATGATGGGCCAGAGGAGGCAATGACAAAAAGAATGTAATGGAAAGTAAGGGGCTATTGATATAAAACTTTGAAATGTTTAAAAGGATTATGTATATTCATACTTATATTAATACACATACATATAAGAGATACAAACAATGAGTAGGAAGTCACTGATTCAGAATACATATCATCAAGACAGAAGGATGGGGGTCTAGCAAGTCAGCAGTGCTGTGAATCATGACTGCCCGGTGGTGAGCAAAGAGGCATGTGGGGAAAATTGTCACTAACAATAATTATGGAATTTGTGTTTGTGGGCCAGGGTGCATAGCAGTTTTTATTTGTGTACACTCTTGCTGTCATCCATGCTGTCATCCTATCTAGTTTTGTGAGTAAGTGATAGGGAGCACTGGTATCCTTTCATGGATCTCGTGTTGAAATAAAGCTGAAGTCAAAGTGTGACCTTTCACTTGATGGGAATTCTGTTTCTGCGGTCAACAGACCTCACACCCTGTACCAGGGACTTTCAGGTGCCAACTGGATTTTAACGATTCAAAAAGGGTGAGCAGTGGAGAGATAAAGTGGAGATGAACTTATCATAGGTCTGTTAGACTTGAAGTGGCCAGACGGAGAGAAGAAGGGAGAAGAAAGGATGGGTCTTGGCAAATAAATGAAGTATCCACTAGGATACATTAGCTTTATTATTATTTTGTCCTGAAAGGTCAATTCATTTTCATAGGTATCTTAAAAAAGAAGGATGAAGCTCTACTGATGCGTTTTTGGCCTTGAGTATTTGATTCTTTTTAGTTGGCATCCCCAAAATAAGCATAGGCCTTAATAATATCTCTGAAAATATTTTTCAAATCATGTCTGGATTACTCCTGTACTACTCCCTAATTAAGACATTTCTTTCCTCAGTAGAATCTGCATGTTTTTGAAACACATACTTAACAAAGTATGCATCTCTCATTTCCCTAAAGTCCAACGTTCTGGGCCATCTTACAGAAGGGAACATAAAGTGAGTAATTCCCAAATCCAGATGACAAGAAAATCTTCCCCACAGATACAAATGTAGGTAAGATTTGGGAAAAGCAGGGGGTTTCAGACATGTAGGAAATTTGAATGTGCCTATGAGGTCACTGTGTCACTGGTAGTGAATTATAATCCATAGCTCCTCTAAAGTATTTACACTCTCATAAAGAGTTTCATGGTTTTATTAATTGTTTCTGGTTCTATTCACATACCACTGCATCATTTATCTCATTGATTATTTCAGCCATGACTATCTTCTTCTATAGTGAAATGAGAGTGTCACTGAAACCCACTAGCGGGGGTCACCTTTTGGTTGTATGAGGTGTTAGTAGACGGATGGTCCCTGTTGATGGAACATTTTTGGTCCAAGGTATCAGGGTGACCAACTCAAAGAAAACATCTGCCATCTTGGCAGAACATCAGATTCATTATTTGAACAAGCAAAGTAATGTGATCACTTAAGGTTTTGTATAGATTGCAAGCTATCAAACAGAAACTCAGCAATCTGTGACTGACTTCCAGTGACCATTCATGCAGGAAGAAGTAACAGCTTCTTTCTTGAGTGCTCATTAGTCCATTGTCATCATGCTTAGAGTCATTAATTTAGCCTGCATGTCTCTGCACTGTGAGCTCTTTGAGAGCCTAACCCACAGAAGAAACTTTTCAGAAGCTTCAGGGCTCCTGAAGGCACCCTGAAAGTTGGCTTGGAGTCCAGAATATATGGACCTACTTCCACGTACTTGGCCCCCATTTCGTTCTTCGTATTCTTTTGTTCTTTTTCTAGAGTCTGTAGTAGAACTGCAGCTTCCCTAAATGTCTAATTTTGAAAATTTGAACCATTTTTATTTCTAATTTCACTAGCTACATCAGCAGATTTTGTTGACTTTTCTAAGAAACCAACCTTTGTTTTTGATGATTTTCTATATTATTATTCTATTCTCTAGTCTACATATACAAACATTGCGTTTACTTTGTAGTATCCCTACTTATTCAGATAATTCTTGTTTCTTAACTAAACTGTTCAAAGTGGTGACACCCCCGAGGTGTATTGCATTTGGTATGATTCGTAAGGTTTTTTGTGTTTTATTTGTTCATTCTTTTTGAAATATATTAAAAAATTTTCTTTTATGTTTTACTGTGATTTACTCACCTGTAAACAATCCTGTGTCTATAAAACTATCCGTGTCTACATGTTTATAGATACAATTCCATGTCTATAATATAAAGTTATATTCTAGCTTTTTCAAGCTCTGATTTGCAAACCAACCCTTTCAAAGTTTTAGCAAATAACTGCCAATTTAACACCCTTTTCCACATTTACCTTAAGATATTTTCAGTTGAATAGCTTTTCCATATAACCCTCCCACTTTTCGGAGGGTTATAATCTTTGTATGATATGTTCTGCCATTGTTACCAGTTGTACCTGGCAGAGCGCTTATTTCTTTCAGTTATCAACCTAATTTCCTATGGCATCTGTTCTAAACCTGTGATGCTTTTCTCACTGCCAATCAGTACTTTTTAATCCATCCACCTTTATTGCCTACTCCCCTTGCGGCACGTCTCTATGGCAACAAGCTGTCTCTTTTGAAACTTTGACCTCTTTCTACCTTGCTTGTTCATTTACATTGTGTATTATATTCTGTATTTAAGTAGGACCACATGGAATTGTATTTTCTGTGACCGACATTTTACTGAGCACAATACATCTAGGTTCATCTATGCTGTTTTAAAAGTTAAGCTTTTACCCTGATCAAGGGTTCATTGTATGTATATACCACTGCTTTCTAAAATCGATACAGTCATTAAAAGGATGGTTCCATGTGTGGTATCAGAGCATGGCCAGAGTGAAAACAATCAGCAAAAGCACAGTGGTGCATAAATTCAGTAGAATTCATATATTTTCTTAATTGTGTTGTTTATCCATTCCTTTTTAAAAACATTACTTAGAAATCTCGCACTTTTCTATTATTCAGTTTCTTTTTCTTTTGACATAGTTTTATACCTATGTAATCAAAGGCAGTTTGTGATATATTTTAAAATTTCTACAATTCACAGATATGTTTTCTGCCCTTTATCTGGTCTATCTAAGAGCATATTATGTGTGTATGCAAAAGGAAATCTATACTTACCTGCTTTGAGTTAAAAGGCTCTGTACATATCATAAATCCGTATATTAGTGTGCCTAATAAGGCCATTGTTTCCTTTTTGTTATTTTGCTGAAAGATCTATCCTTTGATGTCAATGGGTTTCAAAAAGTGTTTCATATTTTTACATGTATTACTTTTACCTTTATTTTTTTATCCTGTTATATCTGCCTCATTGTTTTCCCTGTTTCCCACCGCAAGGAAATTGTCAGTCCTACAGCCCCCAGGAAAGGAGATGAAAATCTACCACTCTTTCAGTTATGTGTCACATAAGTACAAGCCTATTTGGGAGGGGGAAGCACCTGCTCTATCAGTTTAGGTTTATTGCTGAAGGCTGTGGAACCACTGTTTAGTTTATGACTGCTTTATAGTAGTTCATAGGCTTCACTGAATCTGAAAGGGACCTGGTCGAGATCATAAATGCTTGTAACATGCCAAACCCAGGATTCAACTGGAAGGATATCCTCCTAGGAGCCAAAGGCTTTCCAAAGATAATTTTGCTAAACTTCTCTGTATGTGTAAGCTCCCTGGAATGATTGGCTCACAGATGGAAGTTAATTTTGGAAGATGAGATATACTCTAAGCCAGACTAAATTAAAGAGGGGGACAACCACGGTTTATTGATATGTTTCTCTTTTTTTTCCTGCAACCTTTTATTTTATTGTATTTTTTTACCTTTTTCTCTGCCATTTTGAAGAGAATTTAAAATATACTTTAATGAACTGTAGTGGCTTTAGACTATACATGTGCATAGCATTTTGTGCTTGTTTCAGATAGCATACTATACACCCATAGCATATTACTGTTTACTGTATTAAATTTGGCCATGCTCAAGTGAAATATTGATTCCCTGTCTCTTTAAATGTCACAGCAATCCCCCACTAACAATTTCATTAAATATGTCCTCTATTTTAGCCCTACCTCAACAGTGCTAAACCATCCTTTAATTGTATTATCTTTCATTTTAAAGCTTTTATTGTTTCACTTGACTAAAATTAACTTGTGTGGGCTTCATATATTTTATCAGTTTCAAACATGTTTAGAGTTATTTATGTAAGTACTTCCATGAAGACTGCTTTAAACTCTTATTGATAAAATCCTGAAATATCAGGAATTTCCCTTTTGCATTTATTCATTTTTTAAATCTATTTTAGTTTTCTTTGGTTTTCTTTGTCGCTTTCTCATGAAAGTTTACCATTTTTAGATATCTGGCACAGTTAGTGATTTTTTCTTAAATGATACATGTATAGGATATTATGTTCTGAGACCATTGGAACTGATTTTTTAATTTCCTCCACTGTAGCTGACTGTCTGGCATGCCACCAACCGAATGGGAAATTTCATCTTCAGTTTCATTTGATACCTTAAATGCAAGTTCCATGTTATTTGTGACAGTGCAGTTATAGAGTGCGTGGTAGTCTTTATTGATACGTTTCTGAGTAGGGACGAATGGATACTCCATCAACACAATGCGTGCTTCAAACCCTGGCTCTCTACTGAGCACTCTATGATACTAAAGAGCAGTGAGTTAGGCTGATGTTGTATTGCCTGAAGCAATAGGAATGCATTCTGCCTCTTGGTATTTCCTTATGCGTGTGAGGTCGCTCACAGTTATGTATGGTGGATGTATGATGAAGTGCAGTTAGAGTATAAATTTTTTTTCTTCCTCCATACAGAACCATTTCTCTGGCCCTTTGAACATGGGAAACCGGCTGCTTTATAAGCATGTGTGCCTGTCACTCTGTGTTCTGTGTTACAAGATTCTTGAGTATGAAGTCTGTGACATAAAACACACAATTACCTAGGCATACACCCACAATGTCACTGAAGCTGGCACATGGAAGCATGGTACCCCTCTCCTATATACACAAATATCAAAATTAAATATGAAGCGAAAGAGAGGGATAGAGAAGAGAATGCAGGGAACACAGCACTTCATTGATATTTGGGTTTTGAGGTCTCTTAGTATTTTCTGGATTTTCTCCACATTCAGAGTCCCTTATGTGTCTTTTACATATTTGACAGTCAAGGGTTTAAAACAGCTTCTACAAAGCTTTTGATCTAATATGTCTACTTTATTGTCTCCACAGAACATCTGTGGTATTCTTTTTGGTCCTAATGCTGGAGGATTTTCTTTTTAAATTTGAACGAATTTAAAGTAATGATCCCGGTAATCCTGCTAAAATGTATAACAATCTTTCACTCTCAGGGGTCTTAGGTTATTAGTTAGGTTAAACTATTGTGAGAATGATTTAGACTATAATTAAGTTATATTATAATTCGGAATGTTAGAGAAACTGGGAACATTCAGATAAAATATTCAAGACTTGCTGACTTCTTTATGTTCTGCAATGTCTCTTTGAATGCCTTTAGTCTTCCATTTCTGACACGTTATTCTAACCTTACTGTCACAGTATCTATTTGCATAACTTAATGGTCTCATTCCATCTGCTCAGTGTCTCTCATCATCTTGTCCCTAGTGCTTATTTTATCCAGTTTTATATTTTTCACTCCTCCATTTATTAAACCTCATTATTGAGAACTTCATTCCCTTATGTCAATACACTAGCATTACTTTCTTTTATTCCTTTCTTTTTGCACTCTTTGAACAACCTTTCCTTTACCTTTTCTCTTTCTGTTCTTTAAAATGCTCTCCATTTCCACCACAATTCCCCCTCGCAACATCAATTGCCAGCACCCATCCTCAACCACTTCCTACTGTGGATTTCTCCGTGTGTATTTTTCACATTTTCCTTGATGGTCCTTCCCTTCTATCCCCTCTAATCCCTCCACTCTCCTCTGCTTATTGGCAGTGTGTTCTTTATTTTAATGGTTCCCGTTGTGTTTTGCTGGCTTGTTATTTTTGTTGATTAGGTGTCTGTTATAGCTGGAATCATGTAATATTCATCTTTTCCCACCAGGCTATTTCCCCTTAGCCTATTGCTTTCCAGATCCATTACTCCCGTCACAATGGTAGTTGTATACGGTATATATATATATATATATATATATATATATATATATATATATGGTGTATATATATATACACACACACGGATATTGGCATAAGACAACAGGCATCCTCTTCCTTATTCAATACTAAAAAATATATTCTTTGACATGTAGTATTCTAAATCTGAACTGATATCCAAGATATGCAAGAACAGAAGGACAGGAAACATCTCAAAGGGGTTATTTTTTTTTCAGAATGGTTAGTTGGCAATCTACATATCTAAACTCGACATCTTCAAATACCAAAAACGGATGTGGTAGCATTTTGAAATGTGGGTTTGCATGGCCAGGAATAAGTTGTCAGAATGCAGCACTGGATGCACAGTGCACATAAGACATTTAACAGAATAGAAACAAGGCCTTTAAGGACTTACTAGGCAAGCTGGATTTCTAACATCACAATCTAAAAGACATCCAAGGCCTCAATAGGGAATTGCGGCCGTCTTTGGATGCAACATAAAATAACAACAATGGGCATTGGAAAATGTAAAGTGTGGACGTGAAGCCACAAACAATGGATAACGCTTGGAGGACAGGATAAAAACACAGTTCAATGGTATCATTTGAAATTTTTTGCCGAGTGTTCCCTGTGAAATATCTATGACTACATCAGAGTGTGTTTCTTACATAAACGGTGGCACAATGATAGTCATGATGACCGGACTGAGTAGTATGGTGAAATATAATGTTACTGAAGACAATTAAAACTGAGTTCACGGGTTTTGCATAAATGGAAGAATATAATACAAATGAGAAAATGCTGAAGTATGTACTCTCTTTTGCCCTTTCACTTTTTCATTTGCATCACCCTCATCATTCCTGAGTAATGCAGGGCCTCATTGGATTTGTTCCAGGCAGTTTCAGAAATCTCTCAATCAAGAACCCTTTTTTCTTTGACTTTCTTGTTTTCCTTCTTTGTAAACAGTTAATGTGACTGTGTAATGAGCAAAAACAGCATATTATGAATTGATTACCTCAACTGCCACGGAAGTAAAGCATCATTGTAGTCAAAAGTAAAATGCAAAAATAAGGCAATGAAACCATAAGGATGTGCATGGAGGTTTATTTTTCAAATATAACTGCAAGCATTTTGTTGTGTCTTGACAATTTATGTTTTAATTTGGCTTCAACTGGTAGTTCTTTGCTAGATCAGTTATAATGAAGCTGGTGTACATATAAGAAGAATGGTTGAGGGGTTGCCGTTAAAGGAGAGGCAACCGACGTATAAGCAGTCACTTGCATTGGAAAGCATTGGTTGCCTGCGACTTGCACAAGAAAAGGAACATCATTGATGGCTGGTGGATAAAGGTATCTGTTTGGAAAGGGGGGAGGCTGCACTATTCTTACAAAACTACTTCCCTGTGAGGGGGGAATATTGTGGCTCTGAGAATCATGTGAGGCTGGAATGAAATTCCCAAGGTGGGTATTTGCTTGAGTGTAGCTGCTATGGGAAGGAACAGGAAATATGACCAGCTGGTTGCAAGGAGCATATGGACTCATTACCATATGATCAGATCGCCTAAGCAAAGTAGGTAGTGGAGGGGCAACATCAGTTCTGTTTGGCTCACTTCTCTTAGCATCCACCTGGCTCGTGGCAGAGTTCCTTATGAGAGGCACATTATAACTTGTGGCATGTGAAAATAGACTTTCCCCACTTGTTTCAGCAACAAAACCGGAATTATGATTGCTCACAGGACGCTCGGCTCCAAAGGGCTTCTTGTTGAAGTCTTGAACTAATGAAGATGCTGAAGAAGTATTTTTAATGCCAACTCTTCTTTTAATTCTTACCAAAAGTTGGGGGCAGCCTCTTCTAAAGTTGGGATTATAATAGAACTGGATCTAAATTCAAAGGAGAAAGTGCTTCAGTGGTATGAAAACCAAGGTACTAGACTGTACAACATCTAACCTATGAATTACATTTCAGTTTCATCATGTGAGTTTCATTTCACAGAATGACATACCCTGCCACCCCCAGTCCATGTGTGTCTGGCTGCTCCTGACCTGTGAGGAACACGCTGCACATCGTTATGTGAGACAGTGAGTGCTTTGCTTTTATTAGAGCCCAACGTTGAGGTCATCTCTCCGACCTCAACGTCTCCGAGCCCTCCTAACCCGCGACCTGTGGAAAACATTATCTTGCCTGGAACTGGTCCTTGTGCCGGAAACAGAGCGGACTGCTGAGTACACAGTTTATATATTTAAGCCTGTACTTATTAACACAGGTTTTTAGTAATGTTCTGCCCACCGACAACCCCAGCCACCCTTGACTTTGTCTAGGAGTCCCATATGTGTGTTACTTCACCATCCTTTTCCTGTTTCCCAAAATCTTCCCCTCCCCTCTCCTCCTCTGTTCACCCT
>PVJD01016014.1:0-22725 GCA_004026545.1 Mormoops blainvillei | reverse complement strand
AGATGATGTCCATGCAGGACAACTTAGGCAGGATAACAGTGCCCGTCTCCCTAGGCGGGTGTGAGGGTTAAATGAATTAATCATGTTAAAATCCTTGGAGAAACTGAGCCATGGCTGGCATACAGCAAGCACTCGATACCTAGTGGCATTGTCATCGTTATTATTATTGCTCGGTTGTTTCTGAGCTTGAAAGGCACTACAGAGACAAGGCAAGCCCATTCCCTCCCCGGTGTACAGACAGGGAAACTGAGGCTCAGGAAGAAAAAGAGCCCTGTCCAGGGTCCCACTGCTGCTCCAAAGACAGAGCCACCCATGGCTGCCCTCCGCCCAGATCACCGGAGCCTCTCCAATGCCTGACCTTCTCTCCCTCATCGCCTGCTTCATTCCTCCCACTGTCCCAAGGGAGTCCTGCCTAAAGGCTGATATTGGAAAATATCATGTTGTGAGGGAGAAAATGATGAGCCCTGATATTCTAGGTCAGTGATTTTAAGCAATTCTAAAGTCCTTGGGCCTTTGAGAATCTAATGAGATCTCTGAACCCTCCCCAGATAAATGAATAGACTCGTATACTTTTGCAATTAATTTCAGGGGCTCCCAGAATACCACCCCCAGGCTCATCTACAGATCCCCTTTCTCAAAGCCCCAATGACAACCGTCTAAGCCTCACACGTCCTGACGGGCACCTTTCCCTGGACCCAAGCTCTTGATTTTATTTGGCGGAGAGGTCTCTGGTCTTGGAGGGGCTCCTAAAATCTGGAGACCTCTGTCCTTTGAAAATTCACTCTTGCAATTGTGCTTTCATTCTCTGGAGATCCAGAGGTCCGTGCAACTACACATTTCAACATATCCCTCACGCCCTGGTCCCTAAAGCCAGGGCCAGGCAGCGCTGGACCAGCCCCGTCAGGTGCCCTAGACCCCGCCTACCGACCCGCCCTCGGACTCCGCGAGCCAATCAGCGGTCTCACCGCCTTGGTTACCAAGCCGTTGGAGGCAGCAACGGAGCACGCCAGTAGCCGCACAACTTCAGAGTCCCGTTACCGCCCTACTTGTGGTACCTAAGTCCCCGGAGGAGGCAGAGGAGGAAGGGGACCCGCCCCACCCCTGCTGCCAACCTTCCAGCTCCTTCCCCAGTTCCCCACATACGCCCCCCATTCTTACCCCAAGGATAGCGGTCCTTCGCTAGATAATAAGGGCCCTTCCAAATCCGGATGCCCTGAAACATTAGCCTCCACCTCAGTCACCAGCTATAAGGCCCTGAATATTCTCCCCGAATTCAACCCTTCCCTTAACACACCTGTCTCCCTCACCTCCACAAACTTCGCCCACTCTCTCCCCATCCCCTCTTCTAGGCTTGCGGTGAGCGCTCAACAATTGCTGATAGAATAAATCTCACACCCCTCAACCCTCCCTTCCTGACCCCAGCTCCCCGTCTCTCATTCCCCAGATGGCTTTGAGGTTCTGGGCTCCCCTTCTCCTACCCTCTGCGAAACGCCCTCCCTCCATATTCCAGTCCCTCCCCTCTTCCTCTAGTTCCCAAAACCACCCCTCTCCTCCCCTCCCCTCTCCAAGTCCCTTACTTCCATCCTGCTCTCCCAGATTGAGGCGGGGGCGGGGCGGGGGCGGGGACGGGGGCACATTTCCCGTCTCCCTGCAGCAGCCTCCATGCTTCTCCGCGGGTTCCTCCATACAGCACCTGAATTTTGCTCTCTCCCCGTCGTTTATCCACCAGGACTCTGCCTGCATATTTGCCCGTTTCCACTCCTCACACACCCCATTTTCAGTTTGTATTTCATCACCCCCATATTTCACCTGGATTCTGTTCCCTCCCAAATTCTATGTAAATCCCTCTCCCCCACACTCATATTTTCCACCTGTCTCCGCTTTGGAGAGACCCTCCTGAACACGGCCGCCCCATCCCGGGATTCCCCAGGCCTGGAGCCCCTCCGTCCTTTCTTCTCCCCCCTCCCCTCCTCAGCTCCCCAGCCCACCCTGTTCTTCCATCTGCATCCACTATTCTTGCTCTGGGACCAGTGGCCCATCCTGACGGCTGGTTTTGTTCTAGTCCCAAGCCTCTCCCAGCTCCTCTTCCCCGCCTCAGCTTCTAGAGGTCACGTCCCAGCATCCCAGCCCAGCTTTCCAGGGCCCGCCCTAGCCAACCCTGAACGTCAGCACTTCAACCTTGCGCTCTGTGTGGAGACCACAGGGCCCCACTCTGGCCTACACACCTGACCCCCCTCCTGGGGCCTGACAACATCGGGGCTTCTGCACACACAGTTTCCCAGGCCCAGCCCTCTCTCTCTTTCACCAAGGTGACCCCATCGCGGTTGCAGTGTTACCTCGCTGCCCCTGGCTCCTCCTCCCAAATTACACTCCCTTGGATAGTTCAGATTTCACAGCCCTCACCCCAGGGCCGGAGCTGAGATTCCTCCATGCTGGACCCTCAAAGACAAATCCACAGCACCATCTCCCACACCCGACATGGGTAAGTCCCCACCCCTAGCAGCCCCCACCCCATGGTGTTTCCCACTCTCTACAGCCCCACCCTCCCCCACCACCACATATTTCAGCCCAGACATGACCTAGTGAGACTCTTCAACACACGCACACGCGCACACACACACGCAGCCTGGCCCCTAGTCTGAGATCACATCCCACCGTGTGGGTGCATTAAAGCTGGATGGAATCCCCTCCTCACTTGGCCTGGTACTCCCCCAGAATACAGACCAAAGCCTTCCACAATGACCCCCAGAATCCAAAAACCCTTTAGGACACCCCACAGCCCAGACGTCCATAGTGCACTCTGCAGCCCACCACAACCCCCTGGCGTGTCCAGACCCCCTCCTCCGCCTTCCCTCAAAAGCTTTCACCTTAGATAAGGACTATACACCCTTATCAACCAAAGACTCACCCTTAATCCTGCTCTCTGGTAGGTGCTGTAACCATCCCCACTTCACAGAGGATAAACCGAGGCTTGCCCGGGACCCCACAGCAGACTGGAATGTTCGTCCCCCTACTCGTCACCTACGTGCCCTTCCCTGGCCACCTTCCATTTCCCCGCATAACTCTGTTCCTTTCCCTCCCAGCACTAACCTAAAAGTGGCCTCACACCTTAAGCATGGCACACGCTACAGACTTGGGACTCCTGGGTTCGGAGCCCAGCTCCAGCACTTACCCACAATGTGGCCCTGGGCAAGGCACTGACCCTCCCTGGGCCTCTCCCCATCAGGAAAGTGGGGATCCCACCTCACAGGATTGTTGGGGGGATCCGTTAAATACAGGTAAGGTGCTCCACCTCAGCCTGGAGTCCAGGGGCTGGTTCGGAACGGGAGCCGCAGGCTGCCTGGGTTCACAGCCAGGTTCGGCACTCAATGCCTGGCACTCAGTCAGCTGTTACCATGTGTGCAACTAGTTGATGATTAGTTGCCAGACCAGAAGCCCGTGAGAGTAAAGCCATTTTGATTATTCTTGTACGTTCGGCACCCTGGGCCAAACAGAGACCTGGGGCAACTTGAGAATTAATGGACAGCGCCGGGAAACGGGGGCCTAAACACTGGAGATACAGCTAAGGTCTTCTCTGCCCTCAGCTCATTCCCTGTCACCGTCCAGGTCTCAGCTCCAATGTCCGCCCCTGCAGGAAGCTCTCCCTGACTCCCAGGCCAGGTGAGGGGCTGTCTCGGTCACCAGTGTCCCCAGCAGAGGGCCAGCCACAAAGGAGGGGGGTTCAATGAGGACAGAGCTCCAGCCCAAGCTCCGAAACAGCCTGTTGGGCTCAGTGAGGGCTGCAGACCTTCAGCGTCACCTCTGATTTTTAACGGAAAGGCGGGACCCCAGGCACAGTCCCAAAGCTATAAAAACCTCAGGGGGTAGGCTCAGGAATCTGCACTCCCTACAAATGCCCCCAGCACTAACTAGAGCTGGAACCTTCAGCCCTTGTTCACCACAATCTGCCCAGTTTATGACCACCGTCTAGACCCAGCCAAGACCCTTCCGGCTCAACAACCCTGCCCTATAAGACAGGGAGAAAACACCTCGCCCCAAGAAATTGTGAAAACGGTGCTATATATAGCACAGGTAACATCTCTTAAGCACCTATGTGTACTTCTAGGTGCCAAGATCTATATTCACTTGGAGCCAGCGCTCTAGTGGGAGGAGTCTAAGAATCCCAGTGCACTGAATAGGTAAGAAAAGAAGACCCGTATATATGCTATCTACAGGAGACCCACCACAGAATGAACGATGCACACAGATTAAAAGTAAAGGGATGGAAAAAGATAATTTATGCAAAGGGGAAAGAAAACAAAGCTGGGGTTGCAATACTTATATCTGACAAAGTAGACTTTAAAATAAAGGGTATAGTAAGAGAGTAAGAAGAACGCAACATAATGATAAAGGGGGCAATCCAACAAGGGGAGACAACTCCGGTAAACATTACGCACCCAACACAGGAGCACCTAAACATATAACGCAAATCTTCATGGACATAAAGGAAGAGATTGACAGTAATACAGTCGTGGTAGGGGAATTTAATGCCCCACTGACATCAATGGATAGATCTTCCAGGCAGAAGATCAACAAGGAAACGGGGGCCTAAAATGACACACTAGATCAGATGGATTTAATTAATATCTTCAGAGCACTTCGCCCCAAAGCAGCAGAATATACATTCTTTCCAAGTGCACGTGCAACATTTTCTAGGATAGACCACATGTTAGGACACAAAACAAGTCTCGATAAATTTAAGAAGACTGAAATCATATCAAGCATCTTCTCTGACCACAACTGGGTGAAACGAGAAATCACAAGAAAAAACCCGGAAAAACATGCAAAGACATGGAGGCTAAATAACATGTTACTAAACAATGAATGGGTTAAGAAGGAGATCAAGGAAGAAATCAAAAGACACCTTGAAACAAATGAAAATGAGAATGCAACCCAAAATCTATGGAACACAGCAAAAGCAGTTCTAAGAGGGAAATTCATAGCATTACTGGCCTATCTCAAGAAACGAGGTAAATCTTAAATAAACTATCTAACTTCACGTCTAAAGGAACTGGAAAAAGAATAAAAAACAAAGCCCCAGAGTGAGTAGAAAGAAGAAAATAATAAAGATCGGAGCAGAAATAAACAAAAAAGCCTAAAAAAATACAAAAGATCAATGAAACCAAGAGCTAGTTCTTTGAAAATATAAACAAGATTGACAAACCTTTAACCAGACTCATCAAGAAAAAAAGAGAGGACCAAAATAAATAAAATCAGAAATGAAAGAGAAGTAACACTGACACCAAAGAAATACAAAGGATTGTAAGAAAATATCACAAACAACTATATGCCAACAAACTGGAAAACCTGGGCTAAATGGGTACATTCCTAGAAATACATAATCTTCCAAAACTGAATCAGGAAGAATCAGAGAATCTGAATACACAGGTTACCCCGGTGAAATTGAAGCAGTGATAAAAAAAACTCCCAACAAACACGAGTCCTGGATGGGACTTTTTTCCACAGTAGAATTTTACCAAATATAAAGAAGAAATAACACCTATCCTTCTCAAACTATTCCAAAAAATTCAAGAGTAGGGAACACTCCCAAACTTATTTTACATGGCCAACATTATCCTAATTCCAAAACAGATACAGGCACTACAAACAAAGAAAGTTACAGGCTAATATACCTGATGAACGCAGATGCTAAAATCCTAACAAAATATTAGCCAACTGGATCCAGCAATACCTTAAGAAGATTATACATCATGATCAAGTGGGATTTACTCCTGGAATGGAAGGTTGATACAGTATCCTCAAATCAATAAACGTGACATACCACATAAATAAAATGAAGGATAAAAACCATAAGATCATATCAATAGATACAGAAAAAGCATGATAAAATTCCCTACCCATTTATGGTAAAAAATTCTGAGCAAAGTGGGAACATACAGGGGACATACCTCAACATAATAAAGGCCACATATGACAAATCCACAGCCAACATCATACTCAATGGGCACAAGCTACAAGTGTGTTTCCCTTAAGATCAGGAACACAATACAGATGTCTGCTTTCACCTCTCTTACTCAACAGAGTACTGAAGTCCGAGCCATGGTAATCGGACAAGAAGAAGAAATAAAAGGCATCCAAATTGTAAAGGAAGATGTAAAACTGATTGTCATTATTTACAGATGACATTATAGTGTATATAGAAAACCCTAGAGAGTCCACTGAAAAACTACTACAACTGATAAAAGAATTCAGTACAGCAGCAAGATACAAAGTAAGTACCCAGAAATCAGCTGCATTTGTATATACAAATAATGAACTATAATAAAGGGAAACTAAGAAAACATTCCCATTTACAATTGCATCAAAAAATTAAATACCTAGGAATAAATTTAACATGTACTCAGAAAATTATAAGACACTGAAGGAAGAAACTGAAGGAGATATAAATAAGTGGAAGCATATACCATGTTCATGGATAGGAAGAATTAACGTCATTAAAATGTCCACACTACCCAAAGCAATATATAGACTTAACACAATTCCTATCAAAATACCAATGGCATATTTCACAAAACTAGAACAAATATTCCAAAAATTTATATGGAACCACAAAAGACCCCAAATAGCCACAGCAATCTTGAGAAAGAGGAACAAAGTGGGAGGAATCATGCTACCTGATACCAAACTATACTAAAGGCCATAGTAATCAAAATAGTCTGGTACTGGCATAAAAACAGACACATAAATCAATGCTACAGAACAGAGAGCCCAGAAATAAACCCATGACTTTACGGTCAATTAATATTTGACAAAGGATGCAAGAACATACAATGGGTTAAAAATAGTCTATTCAATGAATGGTGCTGGGGAAAAATGGACAGATACATGCCAGAAAAAAGAAACTAGACCACCTTCTTACATCATATACAAGAATAAACTCAAAATGGGTTAAATATTAAATGTCAGACTCAAAACCATAAAAATCCTAGAAGAAAAGATAGGCAGTAAAATCTCAAACATTTCTCATAGCAACATTTTTTCTGATATATCTCCTTGGGAAAGGGAAGCAAAAGAAAAAAAATAAACAAATGGGGCTACAGCAAACAGCACAGGGGAACCATCAACAAAATGAAATGACGGTCCGCTGATTGGGAGAACGTATTCACCGACACGTTTGCTAAGGGGTTAACAGCTAACATTTACAAAGAATGTATATAATTCAACATCAAAAAAACGAACAATCCAATTTTAAAAATGGGCAAAGGACCTGAATAGAAACTTCTCCAAAGAGGATGTACAGACGGCCAACAGACATATGAAAAGATGCTCAATGTCGCTAATCAACAGAGAAATGCAAAGTAAAACCACAATGAGAGTATCACTTCACGCTTGTTAGAACGGCTATCTTCAATAAATCAACAAACAACAAACACTGGCGAGCGTGTGGAGAAGAGGGAGCTCTGGTGCACTGTCGGTGGGAACGCTGATTGGCCCAGCCACTGTGGAAATCAGTATGGAGTAGCCTCAAAAAATTAAAAATGGTACTGTCTTATGACCTAGTGATGCCAGTTCTGGGAATATATTCGAAGGAACCCAAAACATTCATTTGAAAGAATATATGCACCCTTCTGTAGTGTTATTTATAAGAGCCAAGATTTGGAAGCAGCTTAAATGCCCATCAGTAAATGAGTGGATAAAAAAGCTGTGGAACGTTCACACAATGTAATAATAAGCGGTTATAAAAAAGAAGGAACTCTTACCCTTTGAGACAGCATAGATGGATTTAGAGAGCATCATGCTAAGTGAAATAAGCCAGTCAGAGAAGGACAAGTACCATATGCTTTCACTAACATGTGGAATCTAATGAACAATATAAACTAATAGAACAGATTCATAGATACAGAGAACAGACTGACAGCCATCAGAAGGGAGGGGGCTGGGGGACTGGGTGGAAACGGTGAAGGGATCAAGGAAAAAAAACTTGTAGTACAGACAACAGTATGGTGATTACCAGGGAGAAGGGGGGTGGGTGGAGGTAGAAGAGGGTAAAAGGGAATAAATGGTGATGGAGACTTGACCTGGGGAGGCGAACACACAATATAATATACAGATGATGTATTATAGAATTGTACACCTGAAATTTATGTAATTTTATTAATCGAGGTCCCCCCAATAAATTCAATTTTTAAAGGAAATGAATACCTACTCAAGAAAAAGAATCCCAATGCATATAAACGAACACTAATATGTGTCAGGTGGTGGTGTTACGAAGAAAACTAAAACCAAGTGGCAAGGGGCCAGGGAGTGACAGAAGCTATTTTAGCTTGGGGGGTCAGTGAGGGCCTGTCTGTGAAGTTGACATGTGAAAAGAGACCTGAAGGTGGTGAGGGAGAAGCGGTCTAGCTAGACATTTGGGGGGAACGTAATCCAGAGGGGACCCCAAGTACATCCTCCAGGTGGGATGGCAGTTACTACATTTGAGTGACAAGAGGAGGCCAAGGTGGATGAAGCAAGGTGAGCAAGGGGGAGTGGTCAGAGTTAAGGGAAGGGCAGGGCAGAAGCGAAGCTGGACCAGGTGGGGCCTGTGGGTTTGGCAAGGACTCTGCAGGAGGTGGAAGACACAGGAGAATCTGAACAGGGCAGCAACGTGGCCTGACTTTTGTTTAAACAAGCGCCTCCTGTACGTGCGGTCAAGGGCACAGGCAAGGATCCCAGTGAGAAGTTCACTGCAAAAACCAAGGAAGAGCAAGGGAGGTGGGGAGACATGGCTGGATTCTGTGTATGTTTTGAAGGTACAGCCCATGAGAGCTGCTCATTGACAAAGCATATGTGAGTCAGAGAAAAAGGAGGAGTGAAGGGCAATTCCAAGGTTTTTGTCCTGAGTTCCTGGAAAAATGGAAATGACATCACCTGGATTTGGAGGCGGGAAACCCCAGTTTGATTTGGGATAAGTTTTTAAGGTCTGCATGTCCGTTGGGCTTCCAAATAGAGAAGAGTCGGCCATTGGATATTTGACTCTGGAGTTCACGGGGGAGATCCAGACTGGAAATATCACTATGCAAAGACTATCCGAGGCCCCGAAACTGCGTGAGGCCACTAAGCGAATGGTATAGTCAGAGAAGAGGTCATTCTATCCATAATGAAGTCGAAGTACAAAGGGGAAACGACTCGCCCAAGCCTCCTTGATGTTCAGTGGGAGAGCCAGGGGTAAAGACAAGATTCAAACTCAAGCATCCCAGGGCCACAGCCTATGTTCTTAACCACAACAGGGTTGTTAGGAAGTTTGAGAGTTAATTCACGTAATACTTAATAGGTGCTTTGCACATAGTAAGCCCTCGGTAAAGGCTTCCACATCATTAAGCACACCCTCATCTCTAGAGGCCTCACTCCCTCCCTCCTCAGTATCGCTTCTACACATGCCTTCCATCCAAACCAAAGCTTATAACTCATCGCAGGGACCTCCGCCCCGCCATACTGCGCTATGTTAACCCTCTACCTTAAAACTTCCCATTAGATCGCTACATTACAAAGCTATTTTGCAAGGGCACTTCTATATTTTACCATCTACTGTCTCCTGCTTTACACACTTAATTAAAGACCCTCCTGCGAAATACAAAACCCCCTCCGACTCACAGTGCTCTCTGCTTCAAAATCCCTCATTAAAGGACCCACCCATGTTAAAAAGCACGAGTCGCACGCTGCCAGGACAGCTGCCCGACGCGGCCTGCTCTCCCCAAGAGCACGCTCTCCCCAAGAGCACCCCCCCCCCCGGGATAGTCAAACCAGCCCGCGCACCCGCGGCTCTCTCCGCCGCTCACCTTCTCCTTTGCCACCCCTCCTCGCGAGCGGTTCAACTGCCGAAGCTCCAGCCCCGCCCCAGGATCCGGTTTTCTCACTTCTGATTGGATCTGGGTTACTCACAGCCAAGTTCCTATTAGTCAAGCAGACGCCCGTCACTCTGTCCCGCCCCAGAGGAGAACCCGCCCTTCCAACCTTGCAATTGGCCAAGTCAGAAGAGAGGTTCCAAAATGGGTCGGGTCATCGGTCTCCTTTCCAATCACTACGAGCTAATCATTACTGCCAGTCATAGGAAAAGGGTTGCTCCTTGGAGAGAGGAGGAAATCCCGGAAAAAGACACTTGACTCCGCCCATCACCCCCTGCGACAGAGGAGGCTGGTCTCACCGGAAGAAAAGGCGGGGGGGGGGGTGCCGTGTGGGGGAGTCGGACGCTCATGCGCGTAAGAAGATCTTGGCCGTAGTCCGAAAGCTACGGAAGTTCTCTTAGTGTGAAAAAGACAGGTTGAGATTTGTCATCACTCAGTGCGTCCCAAGCCTGCTCTAAGTATTTTGCCGGCCTTGGTTTATTTAAAGTTAACAACCCTACAGTGTAGGCGCTATTGTGATTCCCATTTTGCCACTGAAGAAACAGGCTCGAAGAAGTACAGCCACTGGCCTGGCGCCTCAGAGCTTGAGAACGACACCTATTTTGTGCCAATGAGGCATCAACAGGGTGGATGGAGCTTAATATAGAATGAGAGGGTTGTTCTTTAAGAAAGGGAATACAAAATCACAAACACATAGTTGGGCATGAACATGAAAATTTACTTCGCACATGAAACAATAACAAATTACATATTTAAAAGAGCTCACAAACATACCGCAAACATTGCAAAATCCCAAAAGATGATAACGTAATGTTTTTATTAATTTACTGCCTGACACAACTCTGTCATATGTTTCCTACTTTTTTGGCTTCGCATGCTTATTTCACAATATCTTTATCTCCAGAGAGAAAAGTAAATTATCCTTCCTCTCTCATGCCTGATGGAACTTCTAAGTTTCAGTTTTACCAGTGACTATTGGTGATACAGTCTAAATTTGGGGGAAATTTGTGAAAACTTTCATTTAGTTTAACTTATATGTTAGTGATAAGTTCTGGAAAATGTTTCCACAGGCGAGCTTCTGACTCAGTCCTTTAAATTCTTGACTCAGCTCCCTTGTGCAGGTGCTCCAGGAGTGAGCCACTTAAAGGACAGTTCATGCCGCAATGGACCTTGGTCTTGCACCTAGTGAGTTAGCACCCGGGACAATAGGAGCATCCCTGGAAGCCGTTCCTACCCCATGACAACTAGGCAGGTAATCCGAGTATGCCTGCAAGTGTCTATGAACCCCATCAAAATATCCCACAAAATGCAATCTAAACGTACCCTCAACTCCCATACCCCTGGGCTACGTGCCATGAATGCCTGAGACTACTCCATCACCAGGGCAGAGAGACGTGCAACAGGGGGATGGGAACCGGAAAAACACAATGGTAGTAACCAATAGCATTGTAAATATCCTCCTTTTAACGTCAGGCCGTAAGAACACATCGGTAAGGCCTTGGAAGGGCCTATGCAAATCTTTTACCATCTGCTGTCTCCTGCTTTACACACTTAATTAAAGACCCTCCTGCGAAATACAAAACCCCCTCCGACTCACAGTGCTCTCTACTTCAAAAACCCTCATTAAAGGACCCACCCATGTTAAAAAGCATGAGTCGCACACTGCCAGGACAGCTGCCCGACACGATATGAGCTTTACTGTAAACCCACCCTGAACACCAGGCATTCAGCAATATTGAGTGACCACTGTGTGCCAGAGGCTAGTACCAACAATCCTGCCCTGTGGCAAAATAACCAGTCCTGACATTGCCACCAATTGCTTGTGGGGTCCTCTTTCCTCTCTGGGCATGAGCTTTCCTGCCTGAGAACTGAGTACTGCTAAAAGACTAACATTTAGGGTTATGATGAGGCCTAGGTATAAAGTTCACAAGACAGTCTGGTTAAAAACTTGAGCTTTGCAATCAGAGAGACCTGGATTAGAACCCAAGGCTTCCTCTTACCAGCTGGGGGAACTCCCACCAATCATGCTTCTTCTGTGAGCTTCACTTTCTCTTTCTATACACAGAGTTCAGTTCAATCATTCATTCATCAAATATTATTGAGCACCTGCTATGTTCCAGGAACTTTCCAGGGTGCTAGGGATAAGTACATCAGTGAACAAACAGAAAAAGCTCATGCCCTGGTGGAAGGAAGACAAACCATAAAACATAAATAAATAAATGCCCGGTGGGGATACATGCTATGGAGAAAATAAATCAGAGTAAAGGAGACAGGGTGGTCAGAGAAGGTGTCTCAGAGAGTCTGACTTAAGAGCAGAGATCTGAAGTGAAAGAGCCAGTCTTCTGGGTACAGGGGTAGAGCATCCCAGGAAAAGGAAACAGTCAGTGAAAAGACCCTGAGGTGGGAACATGCCGATGCATTTAAAGAATAGTGAAGAGACCTGGCTGGGTAGCTCAGTTGGTTAGATCCTCAACTCAATACTCAGAGGTTGCAGGTTCAGTACCCAGTCAGGGCACATATAAGAATCAACTGATGAAAGCATCAATAAGTGGAACAACAAAATAATCTCTCTCTCTCTCTCTCCCCTCTTCCCTTCCTCTTTCTCTAAAATCAATCAATAATTTTTTTTAAATAAAATAAAGACAGTGAGGAGGTCAATATTGAGTGAGTGAAGGTGCGGTAAAGATGGCTGGGAGGGGGCCAAAAACCAACTTGTGTAGGGCTTGTAGGCCATTGTGAGTGAATGAAGTCTTTGGGTTTTGCTCTGAATCGGATGAGACCCGTTGAAGGTGGAGAGCAGCAGGAACATAACTTTACTCATCTCTTAAGTGGCCCTGTTGATGGCTGTGTTAAGAATAGGCCATTAAAATAATTCAAATGATATAGGATTTTGGCAATTCCTCAAAAAGGTAACCATAGAATTACCATGTGACCCAGCAATTCCACACACCCAAGAGAATTGAAAACTGATGTTTAAATGAATACTTGCACACGAATAGTCAAAACAGCATCATTCAGAAGAGCCAAAAGGTGGCAACAACCCAAATGTCTATTAATAGACGAGTGGATAAACAAAATGTAGTATAGCCTTGCAATGGAATATCATTCAGCCATTAAAAGGCACAAAGTTCTGATCTATGCTGTGGTATAGACGAACCTTGAAAACATTATGCTAAGTGAAGGAAGCCAGACACGAAAGGTCACATATTGTATGATTCCACTCATATGAAGTGTTCAAAGTAGGCAAACCCACAGAGGCAGAAAACAGATCAGTGGTTCCAGGGACTGCAGGGTGGAAGTAAGAATGGGCAGTCACTGTTTAATGGGTGTGGGGTCTCCTTTGGGGATGATGAAAATGTTTTGGAACTAAATAGAGATGATGCTTTCACAACATTGCAAATGTACTAAATGACTCTGGTTCGTTCCCTTTAAAATGGTTAATTTTATATGTGGCTTCGCCTCAATGAAAAAAATTAAGCAAAAGGTTTTTAAAACTAATTCGAATGAGAGATGATGGTGGCTTTTACGAGGGAGGTAGAAGTGGGGGGGCGGGGTATGGTTAGAATCTGCATATATTCTGAAAGTAGAGCTGACAGAATTTGCTGATGGATTGGGTGTTGTGAGAGAGAAGTCAAATGTGATTGCAAGGTTTTTGATCGGAGAAGCTGCCAAGATGAAGTTTTCCTTTATGAGATTAGATAGAAGGGCACGGAGAATGGGGATCGGGGGTTGGTTTTTGGACATGTGGTGGAGCCTAATAGACTTCCAAGTGGGAGTGTGGAGAAGGTAGGTGAATATAGGAATCTGAGCTCAGGGGTGAGGTCCCACCCAGAGAGACAAGGAAATCTGGAAGGCCATCGTCAAAGGAATGATGAAGAGAGAAAAGAGAAGAGGAGCAAAGACTGAACCCCAAGACCCTCCAATGTTTAAAAACCCCAAAATAAGAAAGAAACAGCAGGGGGTGAATGAGAAGGAACAGCCACTAAGAAAGGAGGGAAATCATGAGAGTGGGGTGTCTTGGAAGACAAGGGAAGAAAATAAACCTAGGAAGAGGGTGTGACCATCAGTGAGAAGACTGGTCACATGAGGGTGGGTCACTGGACTATTGGCCTGAGCCACATGGAGGTCACTGGTATCCTCAAGAGTTGATTGAACCTAGTGGTGAGGTCAAACCCTTACAGGAGTAATTCAAGAAAATGGAGACCTTTGTTTGGATCACTTTTTTGAAGGTTTCGTTATAAAAAGACAGCAAAATATCGGAGCGGTAGCTAGACAGGGTAAGAAAGCATATTTGTAACAGAGCGTCTTTTTATGCCAGTGAGAATGATCGAGAAGAAAGGGGAGAATTGATGACTTATGACCCTGGGTAGGGGAGAAAGGATGGGATGTAGGGTGTACAGAAGGAAGTGGCCTTGGCTAGGAGTAATCGTCGCTGACAAGAGGAACGGCTGAGAACGGGGCTCAGGTGCAGGTGGCAGGATAAGTGTCCTGGAAATCTGTGGAAGCTCTCTTCTGATGGCCCCTCCTCTCTCTGCGAAACAGAAACCGGGTCAAGGGTGAGAATGGGAACTGGGAGGACGTGGTAGAGGTCAATGGAGGGATGAGAAGCTCTTCCAGGAGCATAAGAGAGTGAATGGACAAGAGTGATCTTGAACTTATGGTGAGCACGGGCTCATTGTAGTGTGTGTTTTTGTCCAGGCATGTTCAGTGGGTGCAGGCACAGAGTAGATGAGTTGGGTGACACCTGCCCACCAATCTCATTCACATAAAAGCTGGGAACAGGACCTCATACCCGGTGGGTGCTGGAAAGGGAGCCAATTGTCATAGTTACAAGTGTTTTGATTTAGGAAATGGAAGGGCTATAAAAAGGATAGGGACTACAGATGGGGACACAGAGGACCAGTTGAGTCCCTTCCAAGTTTCACATGCTCTAACATGATTTTTAAAAATATATATAAGCTCTGGCCGTGTGACTCATTTGGTTGGAGCATCATCCAGTACCAAAAGGATGCGGTTCAATTCCCAGTCAGGGCACATACCTAAGTTATGGATTCAATCCCCAGTCAAGGTGCATACAGGAGGCAACCAATCAATGTTTCCCTTTCACATCTATGTTTCTCTCTCTCTCTCAAAATAAATAAACAAATTCTCGGGTGACGATATGCTATTATTGTTATTATTATGCCTCTAAGACCCAAAAGCTAAATCTGTGATCAAATTTGCTGAAGCAATCAGCAAACATTGCTCAAGCCCCTCTAGATTGTCCGGTCTGATTATTAAAGCTGGGATAGTACAGAGGATTCATTCAGCGCCGGGTGCTCTCCCCGTATCATCTCAACAAGAGGCAGTGAGGTGGTTACTGAGTCTGTCTGCTTCTTATAGTCAACTCCTTGCATCAGTTTTCTCATCTATAGAATGGGGATAATAACAACCGCCCCGTGCCTCACAGTGTTTCTGTGAGGAATGAATGAATGAATGAATGAATGAATAGATGCAAGGTACTTAGTGCCGTGCCTGCTGCTGCAGTAAACACTCAATAAACAGGAGCCAGTGTCATCTCCTTAAATCGTCTTAACGATATGGGAGAAAGGTACTGTTATGATCCTTTGTTTACCGTGACAGGGGCTAAAATATTAAAGTGTCGGCATCCCAAAGCCTTGCATATACACACGGAAGCATGTGTTCATTTTTAGTAATTCTGGGTGGAGATGAAGACTAAAGCCCAGAAATGCTAAACTGATCTACATAAGAGAGTACATAACGCAATACTTTTACATCCATTAGGCTGGCCAAAATTAGACAGTCTAAGAACACCCAGTTCTAGAGAAGTATATGGAAGAACGGGTCATTCGTCACTGATGGTAGAAGTACAATTGAGTGCATCCTTTCTGGAGAGCAATCTGGAAATATTTTGAGAAATTAAATGTGAGGATGGCTGACAACCCAATTTCCCACTCACCAACAGGCTCATAAATGAGGTTATATATAAGAATGAGCAATGAGGGCAGTGTAGGTGGCAAAGCGTTGGAAGGAATTTGATGTCCATCATTAGGGCTTGAGAAGTAGAATGTGGAATATATTCGTATGATGGAATACCACACAGCCATATAAAAGAAGCCAGTGCAAAGCTTAGTAAATGCCCGATGCTAAATGCTTGAAGATGCCAGCTTGCAACAATCCAATGAGAAAGGTACCACTAGTTAACACCTCCCATTTTACAGATGGAGGAACTGGAGCCCAGGGAGGGCAAGTAACTTGCCCCAGGGCACCCAGCTACTGAGCAGTCAGGCTGCGACTTAAACCCAGGCAGCCTCCCAAGAGTCCTTTCGGCCTCACTCATCATGACCTAGAAAGAAGCAGAGCCCAGTAGAGAGCTCTCGGAAAGCACCATGGAGCTCAAAGGCATTTTTGCAAATTTGAAAACCACAGAAGGCAAAACTAACTTTAAGGTTTTACATGGATTTTAATGAAAGAATAGAAGAGGGGCTGGGAGCCAAAAATGCAGCACCCTAGAGTGGGTGCGTATGGGATGGGGGCAGATGAAGGGGGAAAATTACTAAAATTAAATTTAACCTAAGATGATTGCATAGAATCAGCTCAACCCTATGCACTGTGATAAGCTAGAAATGCATCTAAATTGGGGGGAGGGGGCGTGAATACCTTGGAGAAAGTTGGCTGAGAAGAGAGAGACATGTGAGAAAGGAAAGCAGTGTGGTAGAGTGGTTAAGGGGGGTAGCTTCTGCAGCCAGGCTGCCAGGGTACAACTTCCAGCTCTGCTACTAGTGGCTTAACTTCCTGTGCCTCAGTTTCCCCCATCCATAATACTTGCGAAGCCCCACCCTGTGGAGAGACGCACAGAAAGCTCCTTCTCCCTCCACACACCTAAGGCAAGAAATCTACACTGTTCTTCAAAGCCCTTACAGAAATCCTTTCTGAAAAAATTTTTTTTTGCTCTTGCATACAACACAGTGTGCGATCTGACTTGCTTTTTAAAAGAATGACTCTGGCTTTGAAACTATGGGCAAGGGTGGAAGCGGAGAGTGCAGGAGAGAGGCTGCTGTGAGCATCGGGGTCGGCGGAGCTGCTGGGGGCCTGCGCCTTGGTGGTGTTGATAGAGGGGGCGACATGGGGTCAGATTTGGAATGGAAAGGTGCAGCAGAAAGGGTTTGCTGATGGATTGGACATGGGTGTGAGGCAAAGTGGGGGTGTCAAGGGCAAATGCAAGGTTTTTGGCCTGAGCAACTGGGAGAGTTTGGAATTTGTCCCAGAGGCAGTAGTAGGAAGTCATAGGAAGATGTTAAGGCTGGGAGGGGGGAGGGGGAGGGGATGTGGTCAGATGCCATAATGACCAAGGAGGCAGCCAGGATAGGGGGGACACAGGCCTGAGAGGCAGCAGACAGGATGGATTCCAGCCCTGGCCCAGCCCCCAATTCACTGTGGGTTCCTGGGCACGATTAAAACCGTTCTGAACCTCCATCTCCCTATACTGCAAAGAGACTGTTAGGAACAAAAGACCCCTAAGAGTCCCCTCCGCGCAAAGATTTTTGCTCCAAGATTCTCTGACTCAAATAATCCCCAGGTGCTCTCTTCGGCAGCACATATACTAAAATCCAATATCCCCGGGATCAGACACAAATGCAAGCACAACGCAAAGTCAAACCCCTCTCTTCCTCATCCTCCCCGAAGCTCATCCTTGTCCAGGTGGACAGGGCACAGAATTTCCCTGGCCTGGGAGCCTGGGGGATAGTATCGGTGACAATGGCAGGTGGTATTTGTTGAGCACACATTCAGGGCCGAGGGGCTCTACCTCAGCTCCAGCACACTGAGGAGCTCTGAGGGATAGGTGTTTTTGTATTGCCCCCCTCCTTTGAAAATGGGGAAACTGAGACTCAGGAGGGGTGAAATGATTTGCCCAAAGTCACATGGGAGAAACAGGCCTCCAGTGATGTCTCCCCACCTGCACTGCCTTCCATCACCCAGGCCCAACCCCCAGCACCTGTCACTTGGGTGGTCCAGATCACCTCCTCCTCGGGCTTCTTACTTCTACCCCATCCCCCGACATAGTATTGTTCACACGCGGCCAGAAGAATCTTGTGACAGAACCTAAATCAATTCACATCCTTCCTCAAAACTCTCCCATGGTCCCATCTCACTCAGAGTCAAAGCCGAGTCTTTATTGTGGCCCTCAAGGCAGGCACAGTTGGCTCCCTGCCTAGCTCTCTGACCTCCTCCCTCCCACTCTCCAGCTTCCCTGGGCTCCTCCTTCCTCCAACTTTCTAGGTGCACTCCTGCCTCAGGACCTTTGCACCTGCTCTTGCCTCTGCCTGAACTCTTCCTTCCCCTGAGATCCGCATAACCTCACCTCTTTCCAGTCTCTGCTCAAATGTCGCTTCCTCAGTGAGGACTTTGCTGTTCACTCTACTTAAAATTGTAACCCCCTCTTACCCACTGTACCCCAATCCCTCACCTCCCTTCCTGACGTATTTTTCTCCAGGGCACTCCCATCAAGTAACATACTGTACGTTTTACTCTTTTGCTTGTTTATTGTCTATCTGCCTAGAAGATGAGCTCAGGAGGTCAGGAATTTATGTCTTTTTTGTTCACTGCTATATCTCCAGTGCCTAGAACAAAGCCCGACGCATGGTACAAGTAAGTGCTCAATAAACACTTTTGTCAGATGAATGAGTGAGAATCCGCCTTCAGGATTGATACTCATAACCACTGTACGTTGTGGGTGATACACTGAGTTAACTGCTTCAGGTATTGGCCTCTGATCACACCTCTCCATCTCCCCTGTCCCTGCTGGGGTCCAGGCAAAGAACCCCTTTTCCCTGGGATTTGTTCTGGCTCCACTCCAGCTCCCATCTGGCCCCTTCTCCTCCATCACCCCTTTGGAGCTCATGCCACTCTCCTGCTTAAAATCCCCCAGCCACTCCACAATTCCACCCTGTAGCCGTGACACCAGAGTTTTCCACACTATCAGTCACCATTGCTTAGTGGACTGTGAAATCAACCAGCACTTTTTGTCCCCAGTGGAATAGAACTGATTGGAGCCTGTGCTCAGAGTGTAGACATAGGATAGACGAAGATGGCGATGACTTCATAAAACTTTTGTTTCAGTGCTATATGCATCGAGTCATGATTGAGTGTATTTCTTACTGTGGGTCTAAAAAGTTTGTTAAACCCTGCAAGACCGCCTCTCCTAAATCCCACATACAGACTGGATAGACGATGCGAATATCAGCTCCTCGCTGGGACCCATGACAAGTGGTTTTACCTCCTTTGGCTCTTGGACTCCTCACCACCCAGTTGACAGATGGTAAGACCAAGGCTCAGACTGGAGAGGGCCCACGCCTAATGTCACCGGGCTGGGAAAGAGAAAAGCAAGGCCTGAGCCCCAGCCAACCTCCCTCCTGCGCCTACCCAGTTGCCCGCTTGCCCTGCCCCTCCCACTTTGCTCCCCACCTACACAGAGCGCTCAGGTGGGCCAGCCTGTCCTCGGAGGCCCCAGAGGCAAGCTGCCTCATAGATCCTCCAGCACTGCAGCCGGCAGGATCGTTTGAACTCCCATTTTGCAGGCTAGAAAACTAAGGCTGTAAAGCATTTCCAAGAATCCACTGCTCTATCACCCTTCTTTAGATTGCCCTGTTTGAGGGACAGGAGAGAGAGATGGCTAAAGATGTGTCTTTGACCACCTCGGTTCAAATTCCTTGCTTCCAAACGTTGTAGTTGTGTGATCCCAGACCAGCTCTCTGAGCCTCAGTTTCCTTTTCTGCAAAACAGGATTAATAATAGTACCTGCCCCTAAGGTCATGTTTAGGATTTAAATATGTTGGAATACATGCAAAATTATTAGGTCAGTTGGCTAACAGATTTATTGGAAATCTTACCTGCAATCCTGTGTAAATGGACTACTATTTGCCCCCCAACTTTGTCACAGAGAGGGGGATGCCCTTTCTTGAGTTCATACAGCTAGAAAGTGGGAGGGTTAGAATCTGGTTGCAGGTCGGCCTGGGCTTTTCACCACCGAGTCACAATAGTCCTTTGGGATGGTCGTTTCAACAGCAACAGTAGCGACATTTTCCAAATTAAGGAATGTAAGGCTCAAAGAGGGTAAGGACATGCCCGAGTCACACAGCATGTCAATGGCGGAGCCAAGTTTTGAACCCAGGCTTGTGTGTGTCCAGATACAGGCTGACTTTTTTTTGTCCCATGAGCCTGTCCGTAAAGCTCTGAGGAACAGGAGCAAAATGCAAGTTGAGTGTTGCCCTTGTCCCAGCTCAGCCTGACTGTCTTGTATCCCTGGCTCCAGCCCCTGCCCAGCTTCGGGTGCTTACTCCCCTGAAGGCCCTGGGATGAGGGTATTGGGATGGCAGGGATGATGGCTGAGGGTGCAGCGGCTCCTTCTACCGGTCTCTGATTGGGGCCCTGCAATCCCCCAGGATTTGGTGCTTGGAAAGCTGACGTTGGGTTGCTATGGCAATAGGTTTGGGGCGGTTGCCATAGTAGCAGAACTAGCCTGGGTTTAAAAATATCTAGGAGGAGGTTTGTGTTTGTATGTGAGTGTGAGTGCATGACCGACCGTGCTGTTGTGTGTGTCCAAACTCGAGGATTGGGGTGGGGGATGGAGCTGGGGCTGCAGGCATGACTTGGGGGTGGGGGCTCAGCAGCACACAAGACTCCATGTGTGTTGTGCATGTTGCTGAGTAACCTGTGATGTCTCATGTATTGTGTGCCTTAGACTCTGTAGGCCATGTATCTAAATGTGTATGATTACCCAGTTTGTATGGAAGACACAGTTGAGTTTGTCAGCCTATGTATCACATGTCAATAACGTATATGTCTTATGGGACATAGGTTGCGCTTGTTTTGTGGCTGTGATCATGTACTTGTAACTTGCGTGGCCAAGTGTGGAGTTGTTTGGCTCTGAATATGTGCACCTGGGAAATGCTCGGATGTTAGATGTGCGTGTCTTTCTGTGTGTAGGAGCCTCCGTGTTCCTTTGGGTCTGTATAAGTGACTGTGCATCGTGCATTATTGGTAATGTGCATGTGTGTGCCTATCCCCCATGAGTCGCCTCCATACGTCAGAGTGCGCCTATGTGAAACTGTTGAGTGTGTACCTGTGTGTCTGCAAGAGGGTCTGTGTGACTGGGGACGGGGTACTTCACACCCAACCTCACGGATGTTGGGATATGTACTTGTGTTGTGTGAGTATATGGGACTCAAAGGGTCTAAGGTGTGGATCTCCGCCTGACCCCAGTATCTCCCTGCATCCTTCTTCCCTCTTCTCTGTCTCCATGGCAACCAGCTCCTCAGCTCCCTCCAGGAAGATGGAGGGGGAGGATCCAGACTGCAGTGGACCACAACCCCCTACTATTCCCCTGGGCTCTGGGGACAATGTGGGGAGGGGACAGATGGGCAGCCACCCCATCCACCCCAGGCCATCTGCTACCTTTCCCATCCTAGGGACCTGAGAGCACGGCGAGGGAGGGGCAGCAGTGGGATGGAGCAGAGGGAGGGGCCCCCCAGCTGCCACAATCACCTCCATCCAGGCCTCCTCTGAGCTTAATCTTGCCGCTGGCTGACCTTGGAAGGAAAGAATCCTTGGAGATCAGGAGTCCAAGGAGAAGAAAATTGATGTACCAGAGAACACTGAATATTAGTAATGATCAATTCCAAGGAAAGACCCCCTACTTCCAATGACTTTAGGTTCTGAAATTAAGCTTGCCCTGCGTTCAAATCCAAGTTTTCCCTCTGTCTACCTGCGTGCCCTTGGACAAGCCACACTCCATGCTTCGTGGGCCTCCACTTTGACGTCCGAAAATTTTTCTTAATGACATGGATAGTAAATACTTTGCAAGGTCCAAGACTGCTTTGTTCTCTGTTGTATCCTAGCATTCGGGACAGTGCCTAGCACTTAGTATGTGTTGACTGAATTGAGCACCAGTTGGGTGCTAGGCTCAGAGCTACATGCTTTAACTCAGGCGTTCATTGAATGAATCCCCTGAGACTTTGCAGTAACCCTGTGTTAATTCTTCAAGGGATGATTAAAGACTTGAGGAGGGACTTCCCAGCTGTTAGGGTTGGGGGGCGTGTAACGCGGGGTTTCTTATCTCAACCAAATGATGTCAAGTCACTGACGCTAGTTTCTGCATCTGTAAAATGGGGACAATAAGAGTACCTCACAGAGTTGGTCGCTCAGGGGATTAAATGTGGTAACGTTTGTGAAGCGCTTTCTGAGAACTGGACCCGGCACGTAGTAAGTGCTCAATAAATGTTCTTTACAGGTGAAGGGTGGAGAAGGTGCGCTTGAGCCCTGGGTCCTTATTGTGGACTGGGGGTGCTGGGCTCCTCTGGTAGCTGTGGGAAGGGGCGTGGCCAACCTACAGGGGCGTGGTCTAGGCTCCGAAGGCAAACCAATGGGGCACTAGGGGCGTGGCCTTAACCGGCATGGGCGTGCCCTCGCGCGGGTGGGCGGGGCCAGGCCGCTGTGGGAGCCTCCGGGAAGAAGATGCTGGGGCCAGCAGCCACAGCCAGCCCCGCCGCCGCTGCCGCTTGTGCCCGCCGCCCCCCGCGTCCCTACTAGCGCCCGCCATCGCCTCCCACCTCCGGCCCCCCGCCCCGAGCAGGGTCTGGGGGGCTCGGTCCTCCGCCCCGGGTAGCAAATCAGAGGGTCCCATCCCTCCAGTGGTGCGGCCAGTCCCCGTGCTCTCTGATCTTGAGAGAGACCCCACCCCTCAGTTTTCTCCGGACCCCATCGGAGAGACCCCCTTGGCCCTCCCATACCGCTCACATCCGCTCTCTTGCCTCTGTCAGCCCCCCAGAACCATCTCCCTCTC
>PVJD01016013.1:0-22735 GCA_004026545.1 Mormoops blainvillei | reverse complement strand
CTGGGAAGGGGCAGGAATTTCCGTCACCCTGGGGTGGGCGCGCCGAGAACTCACAGCAGGACGGTTCACTGGAGCAGGTAATGGGTTCGTCCGCAAGCAAAGACGTCCTTGTGGAGCCCGTGATCACACCTGTCGCCTGTTTGCTAATTGGGGCTCATTTGAGCAGCAGTTTACATGCTTTTAAGAATCTGGAAGTCAGAGACTCAGCCCACGGCCTGGCCAAACACGAATGAGAAGTTTAAGGAGCTCGGGGCTGGCCGCGTTTCACGCAGTTGAACTTGGAGCCCGTGCAGGGTGTGCTCGCCCGCACTGGCCGTGTGGGAGTGAGCCTGCGGGTGGCAGGGTGTGCACACGGGCACCCGTGTTCCTGCATGCGCGGGTGGGCACACGTGTCTGTGGGGTGGGCGGTCAGGCTGCCTCTCCTTGGCCCACGCCTGCGTCCCTTCCGTGCAGTTGCTGGTAGTGCTCCTCAGAGAGAAGGAACCACGGGGAAGAGCGGGCCGATGCGCCCTGTGCGCGGGCCAGGGTGCGAGTGTCGCGCCTGAGCAGAGACACAGTCCAAGGGGACCGGCGGCTGGGGACTTGTTTTCCACAATCCCGTCCCCGAGGGCTGCATTCGTGTTGGACTCCCAGGACCCCTGGGGCCATCTCAGTCCAAACACTGGCGCCGCCCTGCCGCGGCGCTGCGGTCCGACTCAGCCGGTCAGCTGGTCAGCTTTGCTAAACCCTCTTAACCGACCCCCCCGGGAGAGGCACCGACTCAGCTGGGAGCAGCCTCACTGCACTGGTTGCTAACTGCCCGCCAGGGTCGCTGCCCGCCGGGGTCACTGCCCACCGGGGACACTGCCCACCCGGGTGAGCGCCTGTGTGCAGACGGGTTGCGAATGTTCGGACGTGTGGGACACTCTCTTGATCGGGGCCCTGTGCCCCGGACGACCTCCGCTTACATCTGGGACGTCAGCACCTGCGGAACACAGCGTAGCAGAAGCCACGCCCCCTCCCATCCCCACCCCCGCCCGCACTGCTCAGACCGGTTACCAAACGGCCGCATCTCTGATTGTGAAAACCTCGTTCTAAACGTCGGTTTCTTTCGAGATTTCGCACATTTCATGCTGTAACATCAGCGAGCGGAGCAGCGAGGCCCCTACCAACAGCTGCCCCAAATCACGCCTGCAGCGCGTCCCCCGGGGTTACAGAATATTCGCATTTGCCGTCTCCGCGTTCGCTCACGGGCTCCGCTGCGAGGGCTGGAGAGCGGGGTTAAAAATGGTTCCCTTTCATTTTGGAGTCTTTGATTTCGTGTTTGACTTCTGCATAAAAATAGCTTGTAATTGCTTTTTGACAGTAATAAGCCTAAGATTATAACTCAAAAATATGAGATATTGTGTTCTTTTGTAATCGTATTCAATGAAAATATGGTTCAGTATGAGGCGCACAAAGAGCATCCCCAGCTTGTGCCGCATCCGTGCGCCGCTGACACCATTCAAGTCGCAGCTGAAGCTGGGGCGTCGCACCGACCGGGCCCCCCCCTGCCCAAGGCGGCTCATTTCTGCCAAAAGAGCAGCCTTCTCCGCACAGGCCGCCACGGGAAGAGGGAAGCCAGAACGTTCCACCAGCTCAGCTGCACCTCGCGGGCCACAGAGCCAACAACGGTCAGAAATGCAAGCCTTTGGCCCCACAGCAAGGTCAGGCTGACCGGCAAGGTCACGCGTTGGAGGAACGCGTGCGCTACCTTGATACACGAAATGAGCTCAGGAATGAAAGGCCCAACGAATGCTTACGCTGACGACGCTCCCGGCAGCGGAGACCGGGCCCAGAGGCGGTGTGAGAACTGGCCGACGCATTTTTCAGGGAAGCTGAAATCAAATAGAATATTCTAGAAACACAAGGGAAATCTCTTAATGAAGTCTGGTAAGCATCAAGTATGCATAGACTTTTCATTTGCGCTTCGGTTGTTGCCCTTAAACCTCTTCTGTAAACAGAGGTGCACGGACATCACGCATCCGCTCCCACATGGCTCAGTGAGCGGCCTCCCACGGTCAGGTGAGGAGGAGGCCACAGGCCACCAGAGTTTAAAACCATGACACTCTTGTGTGCATTAAATGCATGTCTGCTGCTCTTCTCAGCAGCAGGGAGCAGCCTTGTTTCAGACCCACCGCGGACCATCTCTCTGACAGGGGAAGCCCTCGAGAAGGGGGCTGAGTGGCCCTCGGCAGACGGACTTCTCAGAACCGTGGACGTGGGGTCCTCACTCAGAGCAGCCAACAAGCAGGACCCACGAACGCCGGGCGCACTCACCGGGCACTGAGCAGAGCGACCGAAACCCCTCTTTCTGAGCCTCGAGCTCAGCGGCATGGACAAACGGGACTCACTGCTAACCCTCTCCCTGGGGGCTTCGGGGTTGTCTCTCTTGCCATCTGCACAGCTGAGTGCCCCTAAGCTCTAGAATTAGGTAGAAGGGTCGACTCTTCAATTAGGCTCCTCCTGGCGGGGCCTATGGGGACTTAATGAACATCCCCGGTGGGTCTGGGTGTGGCCGCGTGGGGCACCCATGAGCAGATGCCTCCCAGGTGCTCAAGCTAATTACACACCGAGGGCATCCCTCCTAAAACTTCATAAACGTTGACACAGACACTTCACTTCAGTTTCTCTGAGAGTCGAGTGGGAAACGAGATTTCTATTCATGCTAGGACCAGTGTCTCACTTTTATGTGGATGTTTTAAAACGCTGGGGATTACAAGCCGGGTGCCGCGCTGTGGCTTCATGCATTTCCCCGTGGCATTGAAATGTCAGCACAGCTAACCCTGCAGTAAAGCTTCGCAAGACCCATGAGTATTTCCAGCAAAATCGGGGGGCTCCCTGGGGCTCCATGAGCTGAGAGGTCAGCAGTCGAGCCCATAATTCACTTCTACTGTCTGCTCAACACTCCTCCACCCACTTGGTCCTTCGCTTCCCACACTATCACGCACGCTTGGTTCTCCGCGCTGGTGCCACCAGTGAGGAACGCCCGGGTCCGCGTCTGCCCAGCACCTGTGCACCCAGCCACCTGCATTCCCTCGCCCTCTAACCCCAGGAGCACCAGATTTCAGAGGTCACAATACTCTTCAGATTCCCGTGCCGTGACATTAGCAGGCCAGTGAGGCCAACGACACCTCCCACGTGCTCTGTGTTGGGGTGAGGAGGCTTCCGGGCTCAGGAAGCCCACATTCCCATGAGGAAGAGCGATGTCAGTGACATCAAACCACATGGCAAGCGTCACACATACTCGGTAGAAGAGGAGGGTGAAGGTCCGAGAGTGGGGCTTCAGCAAACAAGTGCACACAGTGTGGGCGGCCTGCAGTGTCCGCTTATCTCCCTGCGTCAGAAGGAGCTGGACGTCTGAGAAGTGAGGCAGGAAGTAACTGTGGAATAATGTGTTTGCCAAATCAGAGCCATCTCAGAGAAACGCCCGTGGCTGGTGCATTCACTGAAGCCTGCGTTTCGACACCTGCCAGCAGCGTGTGCTGCCGACGGGGCCAGATTCTACTCTAACGTTGCCTTTGAAATGAAAGTTTCCAGAGCCTTACAGAGAAATTTATGTCAAATTAATTTCTGGGACTCAATGAAGCTTAAAATGAATTCATAATGAGGAGCATTTCAGAGGTGTAGATGGGGCTGGGAGGGGGGCTGATCAGAGAGGTCCCCTTCCTGCCATTAACACTAATTCCGTGATTAGGACACATTTATGCTCGCACAGCACACAGTCGCAGACGAGATGAGCTCCGGCAATCACTGCGTACGCACGACGTGTGACCAAATGGAGGCCGAACATCGCTCCATTATTATTATCATTATTATTATTAGTTAATTGAGTGTCAGCAACGTGCACACTTGTATGAGACATAATGGAGAGAGAGCTCCTGGACGGGAGATTTATGTTTTAATTGAGAACTACTGCAATTCCAATGTAGCACGTGCGACCTGAGAAAATGACCTGTCTCCGAAGGGCGCAGCTTCCTGAAAACAGGGGCTTGCGGCCCCTGGCGGCACCCTCGCGCTCCCGAGTGGGGGTCGGTGAAGAGCGGCATTTTGGAGGCTGTGCCTCCGCCTCCGTATGAAGCAAGGTGTTTTCCCTTCTTCACATGCAAGCCTTAAAGCTTTGAAAGCATATTGTAAATTTCATTTCTTCGCAAATAACGTGGAGTGCTATTGCATAAAGGTCTTGGAAACGTGTGAGTTTCCTACCCCGCCTCCCTGGGCTTCCTAATTACTCTGTTTGGACTGAGAAGTTCAGAATAGAATCGAGTGATTAATTTAGTTCCAACCAGATCCCTAATGACATACACCAGATCGGCACCCCTGGGCGTACCTTCCTAGTCAACACACTTTCCACCAGAAACAGACGGACAAGGACCACTGTGGCCGGAGTGCGGGTCCCCGGGCCGATGGCTCCATCGCCGTGGCGAGAGAACGCCCGTGAGGACCGGGAGGGGCCTGGCTCGGCGCTGAGCCCGGCTGGCTGCAGAACAGGCCGTCTCCGGCTGAGTCATCTGGGTTGTACCCGGAGGTCCCCCTGAAACGCAGGGCAGGAAACAGTTGCCGTGGCTCAGCCACGGCGAGATACGGGTGGAGAGCACACGTGGGACAAAAACAGCACAACATCCTCTTCACAGGGCCGGCGGTCCTGTCCCCTGAGCATCAACACATACTCACTGGGCAATTGGAATTTTGTCCATCCTGTGGGCAGTGGGATGCCATGTATGTTCATACATGTACATGCATAGCTCACCATCACACGTAAAGGAGAAGGATGAGTAGATAATCCTCTAACTCTGCAGATGACCCCTAGACAGACGGGGGTCTTGGCAGAGGCCAGCAGTCCTGTGTGCTAACCCCTAGGAAGTACCCGGCACACTCCCCGGGACCTTAGACAAACCTGGGGCCTCAGGGCTCAGCTCTGGGGACACCCTTCCTCCACATCGCGTTGCCGCAGTCTGCCTTTTCTTCCTTTGCGCTGACATTTTTGTTTTGTTTTTTAATGTTTTGTTGCTTTAGATAAAATCCCAAGTCCTTTTATGGAAGAGTCATGGTGTGAACATTCAATGAGTTCACTAGACACATGAAGCGCTCGCCCACGTGCCTCTGCCATGTACGCAGAACACGCCGAGCTGCCACGCTGACTAGCCAAGCGAGCCAGGTCTTTCTTTCCATCCCTCAAACTACGCAAAATCTAAATAGATGAATATGTAATAGCGGGCCTGTTAAAGGGTATCAGCTTGGTTCATTCACCGTTCGGTTGGGTGTCCGCACAGCCCACCACTCCTCAAGCGACATGGGCGCCACCTCGGAGCACCAGACCCAGTCAGCGGTCCCTGAAACAGGTGACCACGTTTTGAAAAATGGCGGGCCCCTGCATATTTGCAAATTAGAACATCATTCTTCTTAGGAACCAAAACATGACACTGGGTGGGGTGGGGCGCTATGGCTCACTGAGACATAACACCCACCAAATCGGCAAATCAGGGCATAAAATATTTACACACCTACCAGTCGCCATGAAAGAGCTTTCTGGACAGCTCCTCCTGACCATCTTGAGCTGCCCCAGTGGCCCCCCTCCCGAGTCCTGCCCCGGCCCCTCTGTGCTGCCCCCGGCCCCCTGGTGTGAGCAGGGCTGGGAGCTAGAGACAAAGGAAGCCTCATTTTTAACAATTATTCAACTGCAACAAGATAGAGATTTGCCCAAAACATTCTTAAAACAGAAACCAGTAATAATGTTTCCAAAATGACCCCACCACCGTAATAGAGAACAACAAAAACTGGCCAGAAAACCTGTGTCTGATTCATGCGAATCTTCAGCGCTCAGGGTTTTCCAGCCACTGTTGGAAGCTGCTGAAGCCACTCTCAGCTAGAGAAGGTCAGTGTGGCTGCCCGCACTGCCCGCTGGGGACAGGAGAGAGCGGCGCGGGCCAGCGTCCCTGCTGCGTCAGGGGAACGTGGCGCACAGAGGGACTGGCATCCTGCCCATCAAAGTCAGGAGCCCGGACCTGCCCGCAGCGTGCTGTCCTTGCACTCCCAGCCTGGGGGGCATGGAGCATTCTAGAACCAGGCCGTCCTAGCCTTCTCACCACCCCTGTCTCTCACCCATCATGGGTGTCCCCCCAATAGAGCTTCTGGCACAGAACGCTCACCTGGCACAGAACCCAGCTGAGCCTCCCAGCGCACCCAGCGCGCCAGGACCCCCATCGCCTCCTGAGCCTGGGCCCCCCGGCGCCACGGGCTGCTTCAGGCAGCGTCTCCAGGCAGCACCTGCGTCTGTTTGTTGCTGCGTCTACAACTGGCAGCGGAATGGGGGCTGCTCCCCAGGGGTGCAACCGGCACATCATCGAGCGGGCCACCGACATCCAGGCCTCGCAGTCGAAAATCAGGTGCCCTGATGCTTGGACATTTGCAGACCAGGGTCTGCGGATGTTGGTTTTGTCTGCACAGCAGCGGCGGGCAAGGCGCACACCCCTGCACGTCGGCCGCACCTGGTGGCAGGCACAGCGTTACTGCAGGTGTGCAGGCTGCGGAAGGTTAAACAAAACTACTTTCAAATCCCAAAGAAATCACCGTGTGTTTGTCAGATTAGGGTCAATACCACACAACAAGTGATCTTTGGGAGCAGCGACTGAAGTTTTCTCTAACAAAGTTGGAGACGAAAGGAAAACTAGCTACGACCCAACTATTCATATTTATCTTCCACGACCGACCAATTTCTCCCGAACTCCACTCAAACCAGCCGCCTCAACAAGACCCGCTGTCCTCCAAGGAGCCGTTGGGATGAAGTCGAGTTTCTACTTTCTCCCCGGACGGTGGAGGAATTTAAGGGCATGAAGAGGTGCCCGCTAGTTCTCCCCCACACCTGCAAACCCTCCTCCAAATTAGATTTCCTGTCAATGGAGAGAATTATTAACTCCGTCACCTGGTCTGATATCTATGAAGTAATTCTGAAACAGATTTACTTAGTTCTATCGATTATAACTGCAACCCAGAGACAGAAGCTTCTAATCTGCACTTTCTAAAACTTTGTATACGTTGTCACCCAGCCTCCACTGTTACATCACACGGCCTGTTCTGTGATGCCATGCGGCCTCCACGGTGACGTCACACGGCCTGTTCTGTGATGCCATGTGGCCTCCACGGTGACGTCACGCGGCCTGTTCTGTGATGCCATGCGGCCTCCACAGTGACGTCACGCGGCCTGCGCCGTGATTCCGTGTTAAGGACAGACTGTGACGCCCACCATGGAAACCCGTTTTCCACACTGTCATGCCCGGTGCCGCCCCGGGAGTGGGGGTCCCCCGCAGCCAGGCCACGTTAGGCAAAGGAATTCTCAGGTTAATTTAGTTTAATTGTGAGAATCGAAAGCTGCAGCCGATTCTGCCCCGTTAACGACCAGTCCTGGTTAATTAATGATTCTGGTTAAACTGTAACTCTTCCACCAATCACTCTCTTTATTGTAAACTTCTTAAAACCTGGCTAGTGGGGTGAGCAGGGAACACACGTATGTGCCTGGATTCATGAAAGTGTGTGCACACACAGGTGCGTGGATCTGACTGGCCGGCGAGGCCGGGGGGTCTCTGAAATCTTTGTTCTCCATCGCATTCAAATGCAACGCCCACCTGCCCACCCACGGCCCTCAGCACCCACCCCGCGGCTGACTCTGGCCGTGTAGGTGGGACGCGCACGGCCCTCCCGTCAAAGTGAGGGGCTAACCTCAGCACCCCACCCCTGTCCTCTCCGTCTCTGACTACAGGCCACCCCGCCCAGCCCCGGACCACACCCTTCACTCATATCCTGAGCCCCCACCCCTTCTCTGACTCCACCTCCGCCTGTGGCCCATCTGTCCCAGTCCTGACCCCCTCCCGGCCCCCACGGCCTCCTTGTTCACCTTAGCGCGGGAATCCACCGCATGTAAGCCCCTGCTCCCGTCTTCCCGCACCACGCACTGTCCTCCCGTGACCTCACTCACTCCAGGGCTCAGCCGCCAGCCCCTGTTTGACAACTTTCAAACCTGGGCAGCTCGCAGCTGCTCAGACAGGACGAGGCGCGTAGCCCGGTGGCCAGGCCCTCCCAGCTCTGGGAGGCTGGGGCAGGAGTGGGGCAGGGGCTGGAGCTCGTCTGGTGCCCCAAACTGCCTGCCCTGTCACTCAGCGCGTGACAACAAGGAGCGACTCATCAGCATTTCGCAAAGCAACCCAAGGACTATCGCCCACTGGGTGGTGGGAGGAAAGAACCAACAGCCTGGGGTTTTGTTTTAGGTGACGACCAACGGCATCTCAGAGAGCGTGGGGCCAGATGCCACGCTAGGACCCGCTGGCACAGTGGCTGCGTTTCTCACGGGCATAAGCTACAGGCCTAGCCTCACACTGGCCTCACTGGGCTCATGGGTGTTGTTAATCCCATTTCCGTTTTTGAAGAAAGCTCGTGGACATTGCTGAAGTCCTGTTCATCTAACCCCTTCTCCAAAAAGCAGTGTCTCACTGCCGCTGGAATGCGGCCCCCGACTTCGATGCACTAGAAGGCAGGAGTCAGGAATCGAGAGCCCCTTCGTCCCCACAGAACGTGACAGTGAACCGACTGCCCGGACAGCGTGTGATATACATGCCCTGGGTCCCGCCAAGCGTGGCCGCCAGGGGGTCTGCCTCCTGAAAACTATGGTGGTTTGAAGAATTTTGGCTCGTTCTGTAGAAACAGAGGTGGAGGCGAAGGTTGGGGGAGAACTACCGACATGCACGGGCTTGAGGGTCCCATCGAGCCGCATTTCTGCAGAAGGCCTGTGTGTCACAAACCTTTTCCTCCTTAACACCCGGCCTCACCCATGGCCTCAGAGGATGACCTAACGCTTTTCGAAGGAGCCAGCACAGAACCCTAGTTGCCACACCTGCCGCCGCGAGTCACCGGCTCCGACACCCCTGCCCAGCGCTTGCCGGTCGCCCTTACTCACCCCGCAGGCTCTCGGCAGCTGCGAACGGCTGTCGGTGGCAGTTTGGCGGAGACAATAATAATACATTATAAATCAATGAAAATGAAGTTTTTGCTGTGATAATCTGATATAGATTTGCTAACATTTGTATGAAATTCAATTCTGTTTGATTGTATCAGCATATGTTTCATTTCTTCCAGCACTATTGATTCCGAAGGTTCTTATCCATATGTCTAAATTATTTCTGTTACATCTTTGCGTTACTGCTTAGAAATAACCTGGGTAAACTGAAGCCATTTACTCCATTTTCGGTGTTTTTCCCTCTTGCTTGTCCTGGGGTAAATGCTCAGGTCTGTATTTTCAATGGGAAGAAACACCTTTTTTTAAAAAAAGTCTCCCTTTCTTCACCCACAGGCAACGCTCAGCCCTAATTGCACATATTTCTGTCTCAGTGTTTATTGTCATTGTTGAGAGTGTCCCCTTGCTGTCATTTTTTGACAGCATCCGTCTGGCATGAAGGGTCAGACTTTCAAAGAGAATGTTAATGATCCCGGAATCCGCAGCTACATATTAATCTTCCTGGGGAAAATGTATGATTGTGCACTTACTGAGGGCCGATTAATAGGCGAAAGCACTGAATTTCCTTCACAGAGTCAAAGAGAAAAGGAAACGAAAGGCGGAAAGTTGCACAGTATCTGAACAGCACCTGGACGGTTCAAAGCCCCTTCGCAGACACAGCCCATTGGGCGCCGCCTTCCCCGCAGGCGGGGCGCACACTCCACGCGTTTGGAGGAAGAGAGGAGGGAAGCTGTTGCTGGAGTCGGACTAGAGCCCACCCGTGACTCTTGCCCCGGGGACGCCCTGTCTAGGCCCACCGACCCCGTTGCCCCCACTCAGTTCCCAGCGACATCACCCGACAGGCTGGGGACGAGCAGGACGGGGAGAGCAAGGAGCCCTAATGAGGCTTTTCTGCCTTAACATGAAATGGACTTCTGAACAATGGCCCCAGCCCGCCGTGTGTCCTTCAAACACTCCCGAGTGTCCCATTTTCTGAAGGTTTCATGATGACTTGCCCAAAGAGTGGCTCAAACTAATCCTATGTTTTACAAGGCAACCCACACATTGTGACAAAGTGGCTTATTCTAACTGTAACAGTAACCTGTTAAAGTCATGAGAACGAATCGCGATGTGGTAAATAATACACCCAGGTCCGCCCGCAGTCAGAAGTAGGAGTTTCTCTGCCTTTGGAGATTATTCCATCAATTCCCGTGCGTGCCTTAAAGTCGCGTTCACACGTGAGACAAAGTCACCACCGCACACCCCAAGTCCTCTTCAAACGCCTGTCGTCTCCCCGAGACACGTCCCACCAGCCAGTGGGAGCAGGCACACGGTCGTTCCACAGAGACGCGACGCGGAGAGGTCCCGTGCTTTTCTGTTGTGACATCACTTTCACCCTCTAACTTTTAAATTAAAAAACACACACAGACATTGCTCAATGTCAACACGTGTTCTGTGCTTCTGAAGGGCAGAAACAGTCTCCAGGCCCCGCTCAGCCGGGAAACCTGGGCAGAGGGGCGGAGGGCCAGGTGACAGAGCCGAGCGGAGGACCCGAGGGGACGGGTCCCCCCGACCCTGCAATTCGGGTAGGGCCAGTCCAGGGCCTGTGGTCGTCTCTGCGGTGGGCACATGCCTCTGGGGACAGGGTCCCCCAGCGCCTTCACAGAGGGTGTTGGGGTTAAATGGCCCATTTCCACCTGGGCTGCTTGGATCCCCGAGACCAAGTCAAAAGTGCTCAAGACGCACGAGAGAGAAAGGCACTCCCTCTGCCCCTCGTGCTGACGACTTTCAACAGAATCAGGTTGCGGTTCCCGGGCTTCATTCCGCCGGACGATATGGCATCAACCTCTTTGCAAAAGAAATAGACAACTTTGGCAAATGGCATTTTTAAGTCATACGTTTACCTCATTTAATGGGAACTTTAACAGAGCGAGGCCGTGCACAGACCTACCCATGGCCCTTCTGTGAGGCATATCCAGAATTACTGGGGCACTAACGGGTCCCTTTAATGGACTTTAACAGGGAAAAGAAATGCGGCTTTCAGGTGAAAGAATGTGTTTTTTAAAACCTGAAGTCGCCCGATCGGATTTAAAGCTCAGATATTTTGGATGCGACACCAGTGGGAGCTCTCTGCATTTGGGCGCCAGCTGCGACCCTAAAGATTTTAACATCAGTCCTGATCCGAGGGTTAATTCATACCACTTCCGATTCACCAGCACACCCTCCCAGAACCGTTGTCTTAGGGAATGTCGCATTACAATCTCACAAACCATGCTCACAGTCCATGCCCCTCCATCCGCTGATGCGGCAAGCGCTCCCCCGGCCCCTGCTCCGGGCCCCCGCCCTGCCGCACCGCGGGTGACCTCGTGCACGTGCCGTGTCACTGCCAGCCTCTCGCTCCAGAGTGAGACCTGCAGACGCCGAAGGCCAGGCAGGCAGGGCTGGGAAATGGACGAGTTCTGGGTGCCAGGCTCCCTGATGCCTGTGTGTGCGCATGTGTGTGTGTGTGCACGTGGGGGGGGGGGTGCATGTGTCCATGCGTGTGCATGCCTGTATGTGTGAGTGTGTGTGTCTGTGCACCTTCACTTGCACTGTGCAAACACTACTCCCTGGTGATAACATACGTTTCGTATCCTGAAATTAAACGCGACCTTTGGGGGGCATGTGCTTGAACGGGCGTTTGGGCAGCCCCTCGTCCAGGGCGTGCGGTCACAGGCGATGGCTCCCCATGGGTCCACCTCCCGAGGGGCTGCAGCTCGGCCAGTGCCAGGACCGCACCCTGCGCCCCCAGGCGGCATCCCCTGTGTCCGCTCACAAGGGAGCCCTGGGCTTAGACGGGCCCTGGGCTCCTGTGCGCTGTCCTGTGCTCCTTGTTGGGCATCTGGGGGGCAGGGGGCGTTCTTTTGTTCATTCCAGAAAGAAAATAATAACAGGACAAAGGCTCCGACTCCCCGAGGTTTGCTGGGACCCGCCGCGCCGGGCAGACGCTTCAAGCGCTGTGCGAGAGATCACTGGCACCGCAGACACTTTTTCCTCAAGCTCCGCATTATTTTCTGTTTCTCACACGCGCTGCCTCGCGTCCTGTGCTGCCTCTCTCTCCTTCTTCAATCTTTCTCATCTGGCCCTTCCATTGTTGTTCACCCTGCTTTATTGCTTCAAGCAACCCTGACACGCTGGACGTCATCTGAAACCACAAACGACAGGAAGCAATAAGCCCGAGAAGCAGCAATCTGAGGAAAGTTCTTCATTCACTCTTGCTCCTAACTCTCTGTCTTCTTATCCTACATAGAAAATAAAAAAATCAATACCGCCTCACAGAGCTTGATAAAAGTGCCTGCCGAGTGCAGCAGGTACGCTGGATATAGTAAATTAAAGTGATCAAAATTTTCCAGCCGACTCTGCCTGGGCCCTGCGCAAACTAACAGCCCTGTCTGCCGGGTGTCCGTCAACTGAAGCTTTATTTTATCGGGGCCTCTGATTATCTGGAAAATGAACACATACCTGCTGCTCTGGGACTCTGCACCCGGGTGTCAGTGTGTGGGCTGAGAGGTCACGCGGGGCTGAGGTGCGCCAAGCTCGGGCTTTGGTGGGCGGCAGCCCCACGCCGGGTACAGGCTGAGGGGCATGCAAGGAGCGTGCCAGCCGGGCACTGGGTGCACCTAAGTGTGGCAGAGCAGGGCGGCCCTGGGAATCACAGGTGGGTCGTGGAAGCAGGTGCCAGGTGGGGGGGAGGTGTGGCCCTTAGACAAGGGACATGACCTAAGGAAGACTACGCGTCTTGTCTGCCAAACAACAGTAGCAACTGTAACAGTAATATCAAAAGGACAGTGTTGCGGATGTTACGTTATTGCAAGAATTTTAAAAACAACGTATACAAAATGCCTGGAACATATCAAGTGCTCACAAATGTTCGTTCTCTTCCTCTTTTATTTCAGGCAAACACACATGGCACCTGCAGGTATACACACACGTATACACGTGTGTGTGCACACATGCACCTGTGTGTGTGTGCACACACACACAGGTGCACGTGCATATATACACACACCGCACCTGCAGGTATCCACGCATATGTGCACTTGTGTGCGCACACACACATGCATGTACCCTAAGAAACCATAATGTTTTCTTCTCACTAATAGACAATTTTCCATCTAGACAGATCAACATTCAGTGTACATGTTCCCGAGAGACCAAATTATGAAAAAGTATCGATGGAACAGCAGCTTTTTACATACAACTCGCCCACACAGGAGTCAGCACTGCACCGAGCTTGGAGTGCGATCCCTATTAACCCGGGTGAGCCGGCGGGGTGCCGGCGAGAAGCGGAACGTCCGTGTCGCCCATGAAGACAGCTGAGACATCGCCACCGTGAGCCCAACTCTCCCATCAACACTCGTGACCCTTGTTAAGTAACTGACATTCGTCCGACGTGGCAAATGGACTAATAGTTTCCATCGACCATCAGAGAAATGAGGGAGGAATCAGGGAGCAGAAATCACGGCCCGCGGCCCGGAGCGCGGAGGACCGGCACAGCTAATGGGACAAATTCCACCTGTGAGCGCGCGCGCACGTCCGCAGGCCCGGGCGCCGGCCCTAACGCCTCGGATGGGAGGACGGAGCCCGGGCCGTGAGCCGCCCCTGCGCGCGCTGCTCCTCCATTAGCGTCTGCGCCGCGCCGAGAGCGCAGCTCTGCGCGGTGACTCCCGCCTCTGCGGCTGCGTGATGGGCCCCAGCGCCGGAGGCGCGGCGGCGCAGGGCCTGCAGCGGGGTCGGGGCGGGCGGGGAGCCCCGAGCTCGCCCGGCTCTGCCCCGGTCAGGAGGGACCCTCCCAGCCCGTCTTGTCCTGTGAAATCGGGCAACGAACCTCGCCCTTGGCTTCTACTGAGACTGGAGCGAAGCCACGCAGGAAGCTGGGGCGGTGTCCAGACTCGGCGGAGGGTGGTGACCCCGCCGCCAAACCGAAGCGGCGCTCAGGAATCCACCCGGATCCATCCCCGGAGCCAGCGCGCGTGGACCCAATGCGAGTGTGTGCGCGGAGAGGTGGACCGTGGGGACCCAGGGGCCAGCGAGCGCCGTGAGACCAGCTCTGTTCGGTGGCAACAGCTGACCCCTTGGGAAACAAGCATCATGGGAACGTTCCAGCCCACCGAGAAGCCAGTGCAGACGAGACTGCCGTGAGAACGCCCCGCGGGCTCTCATGACACTGACGCGACGGACATGTGTATGCTGTGTCCCCCACCCACCCCAGATGGACTGTGTCACCTGTAAACCCCACTCTTCTGAACACCACCCTCTCCTCGTCATACGCACACTTTCAATGATCAACAGTGATGTCCTCATGTTATCAAATATCCCATCAACCTTCAAATATCGGTCCTCGTCCCATCCACGTCTTTTTATGCTGGTTTATCTGAATCCTGGTGCCCTTCCCGGAGTCAAACTCTGCGTTAAGGGGCCTCAGGCCCAGTTGCCACCCAGCATGTCGGCTCCACGTCCCAGCCGCCCCGACCTCCCGCCACTGAGCTTCACCTCTGAGCGGGACAGCTGTCCCCACGAGGCCACTGCTCCCAAGCCTCCACCTGCAAAGGCCCAGACCTTACCCTCGAAATCCCAAGCCACCGCAGAGACGCCCACACGCAGCCTCACACGCGGCCACGCTTGGCCCTGGGGCCCCGCCTGTGCCCTGGGTCTCAGTGGAAGACGCGAGGCAGCAGTGCCCCCCACTCGGGCCGGTCTGCACAGCTTGACGGGGCCCTTCTGTCTTGTTAGCCGTCCTCCAGCACAGCCCCTGCTCTCCCCTCTTCTTAAAAAGAAAAAAATCCCCCCGGGCCCATGGAAGGCTTCAGGCAAACTCCCTAATTTCCCCTTTACCACTTTTTATTCCCGTCTTCAGCCTCTCCCTCCACGTGCTCGTCCCCTGGACCCACCATGTGGCTTCTGAGTGTGTCACGAGCCTGTCCATATAAACGTCAGTCAGCCTGTGGACACTGGGCCGGGCCCGCGGAGGACAGCTCCGGCCGAAAGCCCAGGGCCCACCGCAGTGTCCCCCTATTTCACGAGCGACCTTGAAATATGTCCGATCGCAGTAGCAAATGACCCACCAGTGGTGCCAGCCCGAGAGGTCTCAGTCTCCCTGGGGCAGTGGCAGCACTGGCCTCGTCCCTCCCCCACGTTGGACCCCCTGGCGGCTTTTCCTCAAGACAGCGCCTGTAGCCAGCTTATTAGGGTTAGATGAATAATTGATACTTCTGACAATTCTAATTTTCTTCCCTAACATCTATTTCAGGAAGTGTTTTATAGTGTTTCTTTAAAAAAAGAAAAAAAACGTGATTTAAAGCCCCCGTGTTAAGCAGAGGTGAGCGCGCAGAAGTTCACAGCTCTATCCCGGTGCCTCCCAGGGTCACGCCCACGGCGGTCGTGTCAGACAGAGGAGGACAGAAGAGAACGCCGCCCCCACCCAGTCCTGACAGGAGACAGATGAGAAGCCTGTCCCCCAAACTCACAGGCAATCACCCCAAGCCCCCCCAACACTCTAACGGACGCCCCGGGGCCACGGTGTTGGAAGCCCCCAGCAAAGGCTGTAGCCTCACGGGTGGGAAGCCTGCTTTTGTTTTATAAATAAATATCTTTCCATCACTTTGCACGTGTGAAGACAGCATCTCACTCCGATTACATGGGTATTATTTTAACCTGCTCACCGCAGAGCAGCACCACCAGCAGAGGTCATTTCCAGCGCAGGCAAAAGGCTACGCTGTCCCTTAGTGGCATTTGCTGACAAAGGCCCCCACTACGTGTCACCCTGTGCTTCGCATTTAAGAAAAGAAAACCCACTGGAGACATAAGGAAATTTAGTTTCTCTGTGAGGAGGTGATCGCAGAGCATTTCTTTCACATTGAATCCCACAAATGAGAACAGGTGCTCAACTCCAACCTGCCGACTGCATTTGGTTGGGGGCACTTGTCCCAGTGAGTGACTTGAAACATTTTTTGACTTGCAGGACAGAAGACAGAAGATGCTGACCACTTACATCAATAAGGGAAATCGCTGGGTCTCATTAGCCTGAGAGGCTCTGGCGAATTCGAAAAACACCGATGTGAGACACCCTCATTCTTGTATTTTTAACAGAATTGTGAAAGGTCCTTCTTTGGGGCCGTCCTCCTAGAAGCCTGGAAGCAGGTCACCTGTGAGAGCCGTTCCCTCGTCACACGTTCGGCCGTTATGAGGTGAGGGTTGTGGGTGCTGTTGGCTTCCCTGCAGCCAGCACCCTGAAATGTAAATGTCATGTTTATCTGACTGTGTCCTTCGGGTAAAGCCCCAGAGGCGGAATTAGGTCAAAATCGGGAAATTTCTAGCCCTTGACACCACATGGTTCTAATGAGTAAAACCTGTCCCTTCCCTAATTACTCCGAGACCGGCTTTGCCCGCGTGACTCTGGAGCCCGGTGGCCAAGCTCTTTCCGTAGCGGCCCATCGGGCTGTGTCCCCCATTGGGACCAGAGTTCCGCCTGGAGCTCTGGCAGGACACCTGAGGGGCTGAAGCCACCACTGTCCCTGAACCCACAATTTCCCCATAGCCCCCCACCCCCGGGCAATGGTCCCATTCACTTCTGGTCTCAGGAAATTTAATTCGTGGTCACTCCCCACAGCTATTGACCACAACATAGGGCCCCTCGGTTCCCAAAATGAGGGTCACGGGGCCATAACCCCCAGGGACCTCCTCGAGTGCATTGAGAAATGCTCGTTCTCCAGCACGACAGCCTAAAGAGGTGGACGTCACAGACGTGGCTGAGCATCCCTGCCACGGGCCTCCCTTGACCTTGGCTGGCACCGGATTCAATGAACAGACCATCTGCAGTGAGGAAGCCCAGCCCCAGACCAGGGCCGGCTTCCCTGGGGACCCGCCGAGGCTGCCTGCAGGGATACGGCCCCCGCGATGCGGGCGCTCTGGGTGGGAGAGCTGTGCCAAGGCAGATTCGGCTGAAGGTCACCCGGCACTCCCCGGGCGAGGGGACAAGGGAGAACCCATGGAAAGCAAGCAGGGGACAGAGAGAAGGCCTGGCGGGGGAGCTGGGTTCAAAGAAAAAGGTGAGACGCCCCCTGGGTCCTCCTATGAGGCATGTTCTTGGTCTCACTGCCCCTTCCTCTCCCCTGCTTGTCTCAGACCTTCATGGGAGCTGCTCCTTCTAGAAAACTCTTCCACTTGACGAAAAGCTTAGGAGCCGTCACTGCCTCACAGATTGGTGTGCAAACCCGGGCCAAGGGCACAGCTGGTGACCGTGGACCGGGGGTCCGAGGGGACCAAGGAAGCAGAGTTGTGAGTAGGCTGCAGGAACTGGGTGGTCCCTGCAGAGATTTGGGGGAAGGCCTCTATTCATCGCTGCAGACCTCCCGTCGGGACAGTCCGTGTCACTCAGCCGTCAAGGGATGGGAGGCCGAGGAAATTCACAGCGTGATTGAAATTGACGTAGACCCCCCAACATTAATCCTATTTTTAAAAACTTCCTCATCAAGAGAAAACACCCCTGCAAAACTGTGAGGACTGGGACTGGGGCAGTGAGGGTGGCCACTAGACACGTCCCCTGGACAGTCCCTGGTCTGGTTTAGCAGCACAGAGCCCACGCGGCCACAGCCCCCTCAATTCCACCCCGTCCGACCGGACGCCCGGCGGCTCTGCCCTCCCCGCTCCGAGCCGGCCGCCCCCCAGGCAGCGAGGCCACGACATGCTCCCGGTTCAATCTGCTTTACCCTCCTGTCTGATACTTTCAAGGGTTTTTAATCACAACGCAGGCAGATTGATCAATGACAGATATGAACAACAACTTTTGCATGCTAAGGGTGCCGGATTTTTTATCTGAGATAATATTTCTCTCTTAAAAAGGCTCTGCACGGCTATGTATTAATTAAAATCTAAATACTAAATATTGATTGATGCGTTATCAGGCCATACCAGTTGGGCCCTGCCACATTGATTTTTTGCTGTGATTTATTATCATATTTAAGAAAAATCATTTTGTGTGATTATACGAGGAAATGGACTTTAGTGCGGGTTTAATTCTTTTGTATCACTTTTGTTGTGCGGCTGCTGGGCCAATTCCTCAAATGCACCTCAGATCGCCGATAGCCTTCCCGGCGTCTCCCCGCGGCCGCCGCCATGGACGCGTTAAGCCTGCCTGGTCTTGTCATTAGGAATAATGGGCATTAGACCTTCCTCCTTAATCACCCAGAGATTACAGAGGGGCGAGCCCAAGTTCTTAAAATTATCTAGTTATTAACAAGTATTCCTTTTCATCACATTAATAACACTGTTTGGTGGAATTTTTTTTTTTTTTTTTTTTTTTGCGGCTGGAATTGAAGCAAAGCCCAGAACGATGTCCCGGGGGCCTGATGGGGGAGCATTTGCCATTAATCTTCTCTCTCGGTGGAAGAGTCACAGCTGCAGTCACAAAACCTCGCATCAGGACAGACAGAACAGCACATCTGTGCAGGACTCAGATCCACACGGGCATCAGAGGTGGCACTTTGGACTGGTCCCCAAACAGCGAGGGGACCCGCCCAGAGCCAGCCGTGTGAAAATACTGGCATTCAAATTCCAGATTAAAGCAGTAAAATATAACCCCCTGAGCCATTTGAATTATTGTCTAAATACACCTTGTGTTTTATTTTCTTCTCCTTCATTTTCTATATTCATCTTGAGAGAGTAAAATTACTTTGGTATTAATTGAATGCCAGAATTATTCATTGTTCTTCCTGCCGACCATTTCTTTCTTACATGGGAACAGAAATGAAAGGAGACAAATGCATCGTCTCCGATTTCACACAGGTGAGTTTTGTTAGAGCCAGCAATTCGGTGCGGAACTTCAGCGAGGAGGCCCCCTTCGTGCTCGGCCAGCACACGCCCAGCCCGTGGCTCTCCCACTGCGGGTCCGTGGCCCCGACCAAACTCTCGCCGCAGGGTGGGCTGGGCAGGGCACAGGCCCAACAGTTGGTCATAAGGACTGCGCGTTGATGGATGCCCAAAATCAAACGAATTCTGAATCCAGTCTCTTATATCAGAAAGACAACAGAGCTTGAAGCTGAATTTCTGGAAATTATTTCATAGGAAAAACACTAAACCCAGTCCCACCTCTAAAAGCCCTGTTTCCCTCCCAGGGCGTCTGAGGCTGAATTACGGGACGGAGCACCAGCGAGCGCAGCACCAGCCGTGCCTGCTGTGCCCAGGGTGGCAGGCGCCCAGGGCGAGGGCGGGGTCGGGCCGCCGCGTCATCGGGGCCTGGCCCACACTTCACGGGGCTGTTGCTGAGCAACAACCCAGAATCGCAGCCTCAGCAACACGGGCCACCGCCAGCCGCATATCGCGTCTTCCGAGGAGACCACCACCGCTCCTTTCACCCATGCCCGTGTCTGTGACTGCAGGAGGGTCACATTCTTTGGGGAAGATGCCCCTTTGCTCTAACTGCCAGGCGACCAGCACACGCCACAGAGGCTGAGTCAGAAATGCGCCTGGTAACAGCGGCCGGGAGTCCCGAGAGCCCTCAGAGGGACAGGCATGTGTCACGGTGCCATGCCGGCAGACAGCACGGGCAAGCGAGGGGACAGGTGTCTTCTGGTCAAGCCTGGATGAGACACAAACACCGGAACTCTCCCGTCCATATGGAGAGGGTGCCATGTGGTGTTGGGGAGTGGGGGGGACTCACAGAGACAGTTTATTCCTGATACCGAAAAACCCGCCTCAGGACCCGGGGTTGTGGAACCGCAGTTCCCACTGGGACAGATGTGGGTACCCTTCGATGGGGGATCAGGGTAGAGGCAAGATGGCATAAAGGGCTCAGTGGGGACCAACGGCACACTGCAGGGACGTCGACGAGGCTGTGCCAGGAAGGGGACGCCTGGACCCCAGACGCCATCCCCCTCAGGGCTCCGGCGCTAGCACCGAGAGCACTCGAAGCACAGGGTCCTTGCTCCCACACGCACAAGGGCAGCGAGGGCCATGTCCGCGGGCCACAGACACCGCTGTGCTTACTGATTCCCCAAGGGACGCCAGAGTGGCTCCACCGTCCTTAGCTGAACACCCCCAAGCCGGAGCGGGTGACCTCCCGCGACAGGGCTCAGGGCCAGGACCACACCCAGGGGGGCTCACAGCCCGAGAGCGAACTGTGGCCACAGAGGAAGCCAGAACCGAGACCCATGGGGGCAGGGGGAACAGAAGGGCCACAGGGCCACAGTGTCCCTACAGTGGGCACAAGGAGCCCAGCACTTTCACATGTCTCCGCCCCTTGATTCCCGCCCGATTCACTAGGCAAAGCCAATGGCAGGAACACCTTTCTGACCAGGGGACACCTGGCCTCACATGCAGCCATGCACCTTCAGACTTTCCTGATAAAACCAGAAGTAACACATTCACTGTCCGCAGCCTCACAGCCGTCAGGTGTGAATGCTTGGTCTCTGAAGAACGTCGGATACAGACTAAAACAGGTTGGCCCGCTTAGCCACGTGTAAACCAATAATTTTTGTTCAAAGCAACGCTGCTGCCCATTCCTCGTTTCCTTCCTCATGGGATCCTGGGGGTGGGAGGCCAGGGCCACCAACAGGGTGTTGCAAGTTCTGAGAAACCTACTTGTGTTTAAATATTACAGAGGGCAACCGACCCTGTCCGGACGTGCTTAACAGAAGGCAAAGTCCTCCCACGAATAACAGCACCTTTCTTTCAGGGTCTGAGTAAGGTTTCTCCCCCAAAAGAACGTACTCTGTGAGGTTAGGTAAAAAAGAATTGGGCCTCAATGCCCCCCTGTCAGACGGGCTTTATGATGTGATATGCGGATGCTTCCATCCCAGCCTACAGCTTCTCCGTCCCAGGTGCAGAGGACACAGGTCCTGTGCCTGCAGCCCCATCTCTGGGAGTTTGTCCTCCTCACATCCCTCAGCCAGAGAAACTCCAGAAGTCATCGTACTTCTGTCCATCCCCCAACCCCCAGCTGCAGCCTTCCCAGGGCTTCTCCGGGAGGCAGGCGTGTTCCAGAGCTAAGGACCAGCTGGTGTCACTCAGGATAGGTGGACAGGCCAGCGGTCATGGCAGGCCGACAGTCCAGGGGACAGGCCAGCAGCCACGATGATGCTCTTGCTGGCTCGTCAGGGTGGGACGCACCGCGGAGTCCCTCCAGCTCACTCTGAAGCCACACACGGAGACGGCTGACTCGCGTCGACTTCCTAAGGTAGCACGTGGACGCTGGAGCAGATCGGGGGTCGAGCATGGACACAACAACAGCGGCTCCGGAACACGCACCGGCTGACTCTCCACACAAGCGTCGGGTTTGGTGGGATTCGGTGAAAACCACAATGGGGTATTATTTTAGTTCTCTTTGAAATGGTGCATTGTCACAAAATAATAGCAACTAAATCATCTCCCTGCACTGCTATGACTAAACATGCTTGACGTGGAATGGGGGCCGCTAGTGTGTTTGTGTTTGTGAGGTCCTTGTGCAGCCCAAGCTCCACGTGACTGTTGGGAGACAATTCCAACTAATTCCATGTGAGTTATAATGACAGTTCTCAGCAAGAAGCAAAAATTTCGGGCCGTGTGTTCAGATAGCCTCACATACGTGTGGTCAGCACAATTAACAGGTGACATTATAAATGAGACATCTAGAACGGCCCAGCACGGGGGCTACTAATTAGTAGGTGATCCACTTATTTTTAAAGCAATCACCCAAATATGCCAATTTTTTAAAAAAATTGATGCAAGAGAGAAGAGAAGGGAGAAAGAAAGAGAGGAAGAGAAACATTGATGTGAGAGAGAAACATCGATGGGTTGCCTCTTGCACGTGCCCTGACTGGGGACCCGACCCCAAACCCAGGCATTTGCCCAGACCCAGAATTGAACTCGCAATCTTTCGGTTCGCAAGGTGATGCTCAATGAACTGAGCCACACTGGCCAGGGCCGACAAAGTGTTCTGATAGCTCAGTTCTTAAACACATAAATGCAAACACCTGAAAATGCCCATATAGTATATAATTTACATTATACAAATTTTATGTTACATATTCTATGTTGAAGTTTTTGAGCCAAAATCTGATAATAAAAAGAAGAAGAAACGAACAGTACAAGCAAGATGAAAGAATAAATAAAGTTATTTAGGTAGCAGATTCAAGCGAAATAAATTTTGCCTTTTAGTTTTTTAATAAACACAGGTGTATGCCTTCATCATAGAAATGGTTGTGTTTATATTTCAACTTGACTTTATAATTTACACATGCAGGCATGGCCTAATGTTTTGAAAATATATAGTGTTACTTTTGGAAGCAAGGGTTGGGATTAAAGTATATCGGGGTCTAAGTCAATTAGCAATTCTTCATTTATCTGCCTCATCTAGCGTCTTCCCTTGTGTAAAAGACTAATTACTTGCCTTTCAAAAGTTCAAAGACTAAAGAAATTGACCAAAAAGTGAATACAAGGGTCTACGCCCTGTAGGAAATATTAGCATATGAAATTTGCTTTTCATAACATCAGGCCCAATTGGCCTCATTTAATAAAGGACTTTACCAGCACCATAAAACGTGGTCACACTAACTAGGAGAAGGTTTGGTGAGTCAGACGCTGCACGAAAGACCTAGGGAGTAATTGTATTTCCTGCGCGTTTCCTTCCCACTCCCTCTCTTGCCTGCGTTTCAGTGCCGCTCACGCCCTCCCCCGGGTCCCCTGCTGCCACCTACACCCAAACTCGCGTGCACCCCGCTC
>PVJD01016012.1:0-22748 GCA_004026545.1 Mormoops blainvillei | reverse complement strand
TAAATCCCAAAGGAAAGGACTTGTAGAAATGTTCCTTTGTATGCTAAAATATTATAATATACATTGGAAATACACCATATATATTCATTGTATTAATTAGTGTAATTAATATATTTATTGTTTTTACTCTATTATTATATAAATGCATTTTAAAGTCAAATACCCATTAGAATTACTTCATGTCTATGATTTACTTAAATATTTTATTGGTTACTTAGGTGAATTACACTTAAGCACAAATAGTAGTAGTAGGATATTTTTAATCCAGGTCATTGAAAAATTTGGTGAAGTGACTAAATATTTACAGGATTGTTTAAAAAAATCTGTTAAATTGGCCCTTGCAATCACTATGCTAGAATGAGATTCAATTATTGTAATCTTGTATAAGAGCAGTTTCTCATAATCAAGCTGAAGGAGATATACAATTTTTATTTAAAACTAGAAAACTTTAGATTTCATTTTATATCATAGAGGAGTTCCAGAAAATTTTCAAATACCTATAATTTTAAAAAGTGTAATGAGAAAAAAGAGGAAATAGAAGATCATTGATGATTAGTTATTTAGACAAATTGAAAATTTTCATTTCTTATAGACAAATTTATTTATCAACCCATATACATACTTAAGGAATGTTGACCAGGCTTTTGGAGAAATACAGAAGTAATGGATATAGTCCTTTTCTTTTTTATTTCTCTTCTATAGAAAACTGTATTAAAATATTGCAGTTGATTAACATTTTTTTGGATTGTGTCAATCATAATTTTAGATCATATCACATACATAAAAGTCACCTTGAAGTTGGGCTTCTTATAGTTTTGATGGAAAATGGCATAGTGAGATTCCTTTATGAAAGAAAATATGGAAATATATTTATGCACTGAGCTATATAAAGCAGTAGACAGGATGAAATGCTTCCAGATATAGATACAACTTTCTCAGCCTCCCACATATTCCATGAATACATAAACACCATCAAGTATATACATGGAATGAGGGTTACAGTGGGTACAGTGAAAATTTCACATTTTCTCTTTATCAGGGTTCTTGAGATTCTTCTAAATTCTCCTACCAGTTGAGGATATGCTGGTTTTGGGTTCACTTGCTCCAGGTATAAGTAACTTTTAAAAAACAAAACAAAACACCAACCACTTCTACTCTTCTTGTGATATAGTGACACACAGGTCCATTTCCCTTTGTATAATTTCCTTAGAGTATGATACTTTAGTCCTACTTGAAACAACTTGCAGTTTCAAAATAAAATAACATAATCTAAATATATAATTTTTGCCTAAGCATGATTACAAGGTAAATCAATTAGAAGGTATTAATTATGAGATTTGATACATTGTTACCCTCACTGTATAAATGTGTGCACACACACAGTATGAATTTTGTCAAATAATTTTGAACATATATAAATGTTATTAATATACACAAATATTCAGTTTCATTTAAAACTGAATAATGCCCACATAGTGAATCATATGTTTTTTTAAAAATCTATTTTGAGAAGGAGGGGAAGAAAGGAAGAGAAACATTGATTGTGAGAGAAACATCAATCTGCTGCCTCTCACATGTCCACCACTGGGGACATGGGCCCCAAACCAGGAATGTGTCCCCACAAAGGAATCGAACCAGTGACCCTTCTGTCTGTGGGATAATGTCCAACCTACTGAGCCACACCAGTCAGGGCTACACATTTTTCACTAAGAACCTATTAAAGAATGAAACCTGTTCCACTAAATTTAAATTCCTAAGTTTTTTATTTAAAAGAAGTTTAGAATATCATATACATAGTTCAAGTACTATATACAACAAATTTTACCATTATAATATAGAAAAATGAAAAATATCGTCCCATCTAAAAGTTAAGAAAAATAATTATTCACCTTCCTTTTCTTTATTTAGTTATTTTAACAATGTCAAATAAAAAATAACAAAAAGCTTACAAATCAACCAGAAAACAACAAAATTCAAAAGGAATAAGTCTACAAACATTTGGAATATTTGTCTGATTCTTATCATAGACTTTGCTCATTGTGTTTCATCACATCATATCTTTTGACTGGATTTGTGTGAGAGAAACCTTATATTTGGCATTAAAAATTTAATCACAAATTTTTTTGTTGAACATTTAAAATAACATATAAATATAGCACCATGCAAAGTTTTTGCATGCCATTTTTTACTATACTTATCAGATTATCATGAGGAAAATTATTAAATATGTAGAAATAAAGTATTATGCATGTTTGATTAAAGTTATTTATTAAAGTTATGTATTTGTTTTCTGAAGAATAGCTCAGTACCAGAAAAACATTATAAGAAACCAAAGGCTTTATTTTCTCATTTTAAGGTCGGTGTTATCCTATAGTTTTTCACTGATAATAGAATATGATAGGTTTTGGTTACAGTGCTTCAAGTGCCAATACATGTTTAAAGAAATAAGAATAAAAGTATTATTGTCATAGCTTCTCAAAAATAAAATTCAGTGAACATTACAACACTTTCTTAAACAAAAATATGACATAACTGTAACTACCTCCCCATCAGTGGGAACCACGACTTGCTGCCACCTATCGCATTAGATCCATTCCAGAGGTAATGGTATTCGGGGATCATTTTACTGGCTTTCAAGCAGTACTCATGAGGAGAATAATGCAGAATCAAGAAGAGCTGAAAATTGTTTCTTTTCTTCTTCAGCAATTCATCTCTGTGGGCAGGCATTGATACGTATTACATTTGTAAGTGTGAGTACTTGCTATAGTTACAGTAGGATGCCTGATTTCCATTTTTTCCTCAATTTACCTCAGTTCCAAAGTTCATCAGCTCAGGGGAAATACAGTTACTTCCCACCGAGTATGCTTTCGGTCCCTCATCTGACTTGAATTTCTGCTGTAAAAGCATAGCCATTATTCGGTGAATTAAGGCATGCCTGTGAGCATCCCTCCCTTATTCCAGCAAGTGGATTTTCATTTTAAGAGGAATACAAGCAATGATTTTATATTCTCACTCCATGAAATTTCTTCTCACCATGGGTGATTGTGTTTGAACTGACATAAATCTCTTGATCACATTTGTATTCATCTTGTGATATTATGTCTTTAATAAAGAATAATCCTAGTATGAGTTTCTTTAAAAACAATACTTATAAATCAATTTAAATTATATTTATTAAAGGGTTGCAGCATTACTGAAGCAATCCAAAAATGGTGCATAAAACAATTGACTATGCTTCTTTCAACACTGAAAATGTATAAACAAAGTAATTTTGTAGGTTGTTTACTTTCCTTGATATTGAAGTTTAAGCATAGCATATTATAGTTTCTAGTGAAAATAGTCACAAACCCACAATATTCTGATATTATATCTTGCTTCTAAATTATCACTTTACTTTGTGACAATAAAATATGGTTAAATAATATGGTTTAATAATCATTCCTTCATAAATCACTAAAATAAGGATAGAAATATTGACCCGATTGTTTCTTTTTTTTTTTAAATTTTCACTTTTCCTTGCTCTGGTCACAATCAGAAGTTATTAGGTTTTCAAAGAATTCTTATCCATCATCTATAGCTTTACTGAAAATATAAATTACACTAAAACTGATTAAACATATCCATTTTAAGATTCCCCAAGTTTTTACAATGCACAAAATATTAAATCCATTCTCTTGTTTTCAAAATTTATATTCACTCTGAAAATCTTTACTTATGTTTTATGTAAACAAAAGAACAAATTATAGATGTATAAATTAAACTAATTATATAAATTAATTGCTATTGCTACATGAAATTTTGTCATATTTAAAGCAAAGAAGTGGTCCAGGAACATAGTAGATACTTACCACATATTTGGTACATTTGTATTATGCTAATAATATTACACTTATTTCATACAAATAATACCATAATTCATATATATACATATATGTTTATTCAGAGAACTTGTTGGAGAAAGAATATTGGGTTTAGAAATAAAGAAAAATAAGCAAGAGAGGAAAAATATACATGTCAATTATATACTTCCTGTAGGGCAGTTGCACATTGCAATATTAAAAACTATAGAAAAGATTGCATAAGTTCCAGCTTTGCAAACATATATCAAGATGTTTCAGACTTTGAACAATTACCTATCATGCTCTGTACACCAAAGAGTACCTTCTTCAAGTGATTTGAACTCTCTTGCTAATTCTATTCAATTCCACTTTCTGTGTTTGCAGTCACAGATTGTTTGAACTTTTTGTATCTAGGTGAATTCCTACTGAATTCTAACTCTATTGTGATGACTTAATCCAAAAACCATTTGATGCCTTTTACTCTATTACCCCTGAGACTTGACTGTACATACTAGCTATGGACCCAGGTGGCTTTTGCTAGCACAGCTCACCGAGTTCCTCACCAAAATACTGGAGTACCTTCTCTTTGGTCAGAGAAATTACTCATCTGAATACAAAATAACTCCCAGAGTATAATCTCTAAGGGCTGAACATTTATTTCTGCAAGCAATCAGTACAATGTTCAGTTCTTCTAGCTTTTCTTATGATTTTAATCATTAAGCCTTTTTAAAATTTACTCATTCGTTTACTTACCCATAAATAGACACCTTCCATTATATCTTTGAGAGTATGATCATAACTCTACATATATGTATATATATGTAGTGGACCTCTGTGGTTTTATCATTTAGAATGGCACACAGAATACACCCTCTAAGCAAGAATATACTCATTTTTAGAAAATGTATGTTCTCATTTTTCAGTGTCCTTTGCTGTTTAGATCATAGAGAAAATGATTTTAACATTGGCAGGGGCACAAACTTAGGCTTTCTGACAACTGAAATTTTCTAGCTGTTGTAATGAGATTATTTATCCTATTGTGGATCACTAAAGGGAAAATACTAATATTCACTATTTATCCACTAACACACTTATGTATTAATACTGAATTCAATAAATATTTATTATGTTTTTACTTTAAGTCAGACACTAAGGTAAGTGCTAGAGACAAAATGTAAATATAACAGGTCCCATAATACCCTTGTTTTTATGGAGTTTAAAACCTTTATTAAACAAGGGTTTTATAATGATTTTAAACCACTTTTTATTAAATAGACTATATTACTTAGGTAAATTTCTCTGAAAACCTGAATGAGAGAATTAGTATTAGGGCTTCTGAGACTCTCTTTGAAGTTAGAGTAACATTGAACATTTGTCAGTGCAAAGAAAACTTTTTCTAGATATTCTTTTACTATATGTAAAATGGTATTTTTCTAAGTAAAAATATTTCTAAACAGACTTGCTGAATATAAGACAATTGAGTTGATGTTTTCAAAGCTATTTATTCATGGGAAATCTTTCTGCAAAATCATGATACAAAGGAGACCAACATCTCTGTCTATTTAAGTAGCTGAAACAGTTCTTTAGAGTCATATAACAAGAATGAGTTTTTGTTGGAGAGGAAGTCATGTACTCAAACAGACTTTTGGGATAATGAGTTGAATGCTAGGATACACTGATTAGCTTTAAAAGTCATCTGCAGGCATTTAACAGACTTTCATATCAAATTTATTTATTTTTTTATATTTTAGACTTATTACTTCAATTAAAATAACAAAAACACTCGGTTAACTGGTTATAAAGAAAACTTAGAGATATTTTCAATTGACATTTTTGGAATGCTTAAAATGCTCCTGTATGATATATTCAATGCTTAAAATATATATTCCATTCCTTTCTTGCTGTGACAGCTGCTGCTCTTTCTTCTCCAACATTCATTCTCCCATTATTCTCTATTTAAAGCATGTTGTCAATATTTACCAAGCATATGGCCACCAAAAATAAAGACTAGATTTCTCACCCTCCTTTCTCACAAAGCTTGTCCTTTTGATAATCTCAGCCCAAAAGAGACCTTTTAAGTGATTGAAAAGTGTGTTTAAGTAGAGAATTGTCTACACTTTTTCTTGAATCTTCTGGAAGTTTGTAAAGCAGACTCTACCATATTCGATTAGAATATATAAGCTTCCTTATTGGAAAAGATAGAAAATAGAAGGAACATTTGTCCCTGGTGCTCAATAAATTCTGTGCTAATTCTGAATTGCTTGTATATATGCATGGAAAGGAACCTTGACCTTTTTGAATCTGCTGTTATTTTGGGTTCACTGTCACCCTCCATCTGGCCTCATTACCACCAGTGCGTTCTCCATGATGAGGGATTATAGCACATACTTATCACTCAATTCACACTGTATTCATGTTCTCTAGTTATGGGAGACACAAGGTGTAATATCGTTGTAATTTGGATTTCTCAGTTGCACGTTAGATAAAGAATTCTTGTGCAATTGATTTAGTAAGCATTTGCTTCAAGGGGAAAAAAATACAGGAGAGTGGGAGAAGCAGGCCAAGAGAAAGAAACCGAGTGAGTGTACGTGTAGGTAAAGGCCCAGCTTCACCGTGCTCAGGCAGCACAGCTCTGCCGTTGCAGCTTGGTCCAACTCCAGGCTTGAGAGCTGGGCTCTCCTACTCCAGCAGTGGTCATTGGAACTAGTGTGTAGGCCACTCCCAGGTACTTTGGAACCCCTGTTCTTGTACGCGAAGCAGCTGTCCCCCAAATTGTTGGCACCAGGGACTGGTTTTGTGGAAGACAATTTTTCCACGGACCAGGTGTGGCAAGGCAGGGGTTGGTTTCTGAAAGATTCAACCACATTACATTCGAGCTCACCTCCTGCTGTGCACCCGGTTCTTATCAGACCCAGACTGGTGCTGGTCTGCAGCCTGGAGTTCGGGGACCCCTGGCATAACGAACTCTCATAGTACAGGGGCAGTTGTGAAACAAGTCTAGAGATCAGACTTTAAGTAAGAATACAACAAAGCTTAGCAGGTGGTTGCTCAGAAGCACTGAGAGGGATCTGTGATACAATTACCATAAAGAAACAGTCCAGGAATCACTTTACTAAACATAATTGTCATATTTTGCTTGACTACAATCCAATTAGGAAAAAATAAAAGAATAAATCCAATCACAGAGGATAATGCAATGTGGAAGTAACAGCAAAATAAAAATTTAAATTAAAAATATGTCTTCGTTCTTTATGTTTATAAGGTTTTATTTGTCATTATACTTAGATGAAATAGGCAAGTGCTCCATGGATTGGTTTTAAGAATGGCAAGATAAATCAAACATACAAGTTATAATCTATTATTCTGTCATTTTGACTTGCTTTTTATATTTGCCATCCAGCATTACCCATTTCTTTCAGAAAAGTTGAAGGCAGCCATATAAGTACCTGTTGGAAAACATAAACTATTAACTAAATGTATTGGCTGAGCAAAACTAAATGCATCTCTTTAGTTAATGAATTGTCCAAAATGTACCAAAAAAATGGACAAACACATAAATATCTGTGAACAATAAAAAATTAGTAGAATGCAGCTCTGAAGTAACAGTCTTCAAATATGTAGATATACACATGCATGAGTACAGAAGTTTACTAAACAAAAAACTTGTATAATGGAAACATGGAGAGAAGGGGATTATATGTAAATTCAAAATGTTTTTATTAGGCCTGAAACCTATGCAGACAAATGCATTAACATATATTTACAGAAACAAATAAAAATACATTTACTCCCATTCTATATATATTTCCTCTAGTCCTATAACATTAAATGTAACATTAGAACTAATATTTCCTTTGAGTTATGTTTCCAAAGGATTTGTACTCAGAATCTTAAAAAAGGGAATCTGAAGTAATGATGTCCATTTTACTTCAGAGGAAAAGCCTCAAAACAAAAGGAATCTACTTAATGCCTTAAACGATACATAAAGAAAATTGAGATAATTTTAATCTTTATTATCTTTTTTAGTATTCCAAGTTATCTTCCTCTTAGAAGTACAAATGAAATCCTTGGAAGTTAATAACAAGGGTGGAGCTTTGATGTAGCAGATTTGAGTCAAAATAAAACACGGCACCGCCCACGGGAAGAAAGAGCTTTGACCCGCCCCCTCCTCTGAGTGTTAGCCCCTGTGTTTGTAAAGCGGGAGAGGACCTCTGCCTCAACTGTCTTTGAAGGTTATAGGAGATAATTAATATAATAACTTATAATACGTGTCGCAAGAGCCTTTACAAAAGTGCATAATAGATTACAATATTTGGACAATTGCCTACTCTTGCTATTAATTGCTGGCATAGGATTTAAATGTTTTATTCAAACAAGGCGAAAAGCCAACAGCTGTCAAATAAATGGCTTTTTTTTTTTTTTGGTCTTACATTTGGGATATTGCCAAATACTAACACTTTGAAATCTTTACTTTTTGATAATTTATGTTTAAAATTTTCCACTAAGCAATAAATTAGTTTGTTAATGGCCAGTTTAGGTCACCAGGATCACGGAATTACTTTATCTTTCATCATCTTTCTTTACTTCCTATCCTGAATGAGATTTTAATTTAATTCAAGATTAAAATACAAAATAACACTATTTAAAACGAACCCAATTCATTTCATATTTTATTGAACTCTGTTCTTTTACCAAGAAATGTTATACTTGAATTATCAAATAAAAAATAAAATTATAAAAACTAGGAACAAAATAGTCTTGGGACAATATATTCAAATTTTTGTTGAGCTTACTTTTTCTTTCACTTGAACCATATTCTAGGAGATAAAAAAATTAAGAGGTGTGAGAAAAGGAAAGCATCCAAAAGAATTCCAAAGTGCCTCTACTGTCTTTGATATCTTTCTGTTGAAAAAGCCACACTTAAAACTCCCATGTCACAAAAAGACCCTTGTTTATGAAAATGGCTTATTACAAACATTCTGATTTAGGACCGTATTTTTCTATGAGCCAGAAATTCAATTTTCCTTTATAGATTATTTTACTTATTTTTTTCTTTAGCGATATTGCATTTTTCTCCTAAAATATTGCAAAAGCTATGGTTTGGTGTTTGTTTGCTTGTTTGTTTTGTCACTAAAGTCTTTTTTGATGTTACATTTACTTGATCAAAATTCTGCAAGTGTTTATAGGGTACATTTAAAGAAAGTTTATCATGTCCACATTAGATGTCTCTTATCTATGAAAAATAGAATAAAGATGTATCATCATCCACATATGTTTACATTATTTGTCTGTTGGTGAACAGACACCAACACATGATTATTTGCTACTTGAAATGCTTCCAGCCTTGCAGAGCTTTATATCATGTAACAATGCAAAATCATGAGAGGTAATATGTAGAAGCTTTTGTTTTCTATCACAAGATTTCTTGCTCATTCTTTTCAAGCACATTTTAATTCATCTGTATTTACACATGCCCAAAATTGAATTTATTCACCTACAAGCAAATATTGTTAAACTATTTTAAGATTTCATTTAATAAATTAAATATCTAGCTGCTGTTTTATGGTATACCTCTCCAATTTATAATACTTTTTTTTTGCCTAGTCATTCCATGTAAACAAACCTAATTTCCCAATTCAAACATCATTATATCCCATATTTTACCTGTCACATTACTTCAGGAGATTTTCTCTATTTCAAATATGCTCTCTCTTACCCCAAATATGTTATGGTTTGGTGGACTGTGAGTTTTCTGAGTTAATGGAAGTGACTTGCTGATTCTAACTTTTCTCTGAAGCTAAGTAAATCTCTGATTTTGTTGTAATTGGACATATAGCTTCTGTTGCCTCCTAAGTTGATCATTGTACCTGGTGAATATATAGACAATTTTGGATGGGATGTCACAGAAAATGTGGTTTACTGCCATGAAAACAGTGACTTAGCCTTGCGGACCTAGCAGCTGCTCCAAGGGTATCATAGTGCCAGCAAAGCAATTCATGAAGTTTATGTATCAATAATATAATAACATTGGTTCAGGGACATTAACCTCTAGTTGACTTTGAAATTTTGACAAATTTTGGGTATTTAAATCAAAGGGGAAAAATGTGCCAATTACCAGCTGGTTTGAAATCAAACTGTGAATAAATCTTAAACACTCTAGACTACTTGAACCCTAATGACTGTTGGGTTTAGGCGAGTGGGTTGGGGGTGTAGAGAGATGTTTGAAAGCAGTCCCATTCCATTTGTATTTACTAACATCTCCTGTGCTTTCAAACTCTGTGCCCATTGGCACGGCAGATAAAGAAGAGAAACAGTTTTCCTTCACAAAATTTGTATGAAAATAGATGAGAAAAGCAATTAAAATATAGTGAAAATAGAGGTCGTTGATTTGGAAAGGACAGTGTACTAATCTCACAAGTGTCAGGTTTCCTGGTTCAGATATATCATAGTTAAAAAACAAATTTAACCTGATATCTGAGGTATATACCTAGATAACACACGTCTATTTCTATGGTATTTTATGGGGTGTTTCTAGCCATCAATTTTTAATGGACCATACGGAAAAGTGAGCTCTATGACTCGAATTAGTTTTTCTCTAATGAAGGAGCAAACTACCAATTATCTATAATAATAACTTGCCGACTTGAGTATATGTTTGATAGCTGCCCTAACGTTTGCCTGTCCTAAAGTAGTGAGCTCATTCACAGCACATGAACATCCTCTTTCACATGTTTCATTGGGTCAAAAGACACCTGCTTCAGATTGAAAAGGCTGTCATGGCTAAGACGTGTAGTTGAAAGGGAAACCCCTGTTAGATTCATACTTTAACTAGAAGAAGGACTTATCAGTTCTTTATAACCATTATATATGATCATTAAATTGTTTACATGTTATAATGCAGTGACTTTCAAAAGGTGTGCTGCAAGAATTTTTAAAACATGCAATACCTATTTAGTCAGGGACACTGACCTCTTTTTCCCTTAGAGTGTCAAATTAAAAAAAAAACACAAAAAAACAAGCAACAGTAATAGTCATCTGGTGTGAATGAATCAAAATTGTACTTATTTTTTTTGTTAGATTGGCAAGAAATATATTTGTGTTGTGCCAAAAAATTATGAATTAGTTTATGTGAGCTACGAGATGAAAAAATGTTGAAATTGCTCATATAATAAGGAACATGCATGATAGTAAAGGGAAGGTATATGCCCACTAAATACATCATTAGTGAGCCAAAAGCAATATTTCATGTAAAAGTACTGGGGCAGGAAAGTGGAGAAAAAGTTTGAGAAGAGGGAATAGAAAAAGAATCCTGGACACCTAAATTGGTAGTATCAAAAAGGATCAATGTTTGGGAAAAAACAAAATAAAACAAAACTTTTTCTGGTCCTTTTTGAAAGTAGCACATGCTCTACTTTAAAATGTATGAGAGGTGAAAATAACAAAACAAATAGATCAGAAATTATAGCTTTATTTTTATCTAAAATCACATTGATTATTTGACTGGAAGAATGACAAAAATGACTTTAACATATTATTTTCAGTAAATGAAAAAGAATGTTATCTACTAGGAAGCTGGAGGTGTATTAGGACATTCGGGGTAATCCAATGATGAGATTGTTTAAGGTCTCCAGTGAGGCATAAGTCTCAATCATGAATGGCAAAAGCTATCACCTTACCTTAAAATAGAAAAGCCATAAAAGAAAAAATTCATTAATTTAAAATCCAGATACTTCTTTGTCATTGAAATGTTTGCACTGAGATTTACAACCTAAATTATTCTGCGTATATTTTTAGAAATCTTAAATTAATAAAACAAAACTGTCTATCTATGTCTATATATCTGTCTATATAGATATAGAGAGATATATACATATATTTGGCACTGAATATTCTGCAGCAGCTTATGCGTTTTGCTGAAGGATTGATCTGAAAATATCTGTCTATATTATTTACACTTAGCACATTTTTTCCCAACATTGCAGTTTTTGTTCTTCTTTAAGAACAGTGAGAGTTCATGGCAATTCTTGTCAGAGACTCAGCTGAAACATCTTCGTTTGGGAAGGAAAAAGACGTGCTGACCGTTGCCTTCCCTGTGCCGTTACTCCAGCGTCAAGGCCGGTCGCCTGGGTTTCATCAGGGTGGCTTACCTACTATAAAAGCAGCTTCACACAATGTAACGGGTCTTACTTTTAGCTATCATATAATTGATGTCAAATGAATATTAAAATTGCACATTTAAATATGTTCTCAAAGATTCCCCCAGTTATATTTATCATTATATAACCTCTTGACTCACTTTCATTATTTGTAAAAAATGAATCTAGTAATATGGTTTTGTAGGGATTAAATGAGACATAGCATATAAAAGCCTTAGAAAAAGAGGGATATGTTAAGTCCTCAAATGATTTACCCATCATTAGCATAATTGTGATATATTCCTCCTTTTTTATTTTAAACATGGGGCTTTTGTTACATAATCCTTACTTGTCTGCAGTGGGTAATGTGAATAAATTTTATTTCTATTCGATTTTAAGTGTGTTTAAACTTAGTTCTTTTAACATCGTTCTATATTTTTTTCATACATTGGGAATGAATTCTCATGTTTTTGGATATGCCTACAATGTTTTTCATAACCTTCAACTTTCTTACTTCATGTGTATGAATGTTTCTTTGCTGCGATCTTATTTTGTTGGATAATATCTTTTCCAGGACGTGACTTCATGGTAGTGGCGGTTTATATTTAGTTTGTGTATATGTGTTAATTTATCCTGATCTTAGAGTATTCTCCTACCTAGAATCAATGTTTCCATTGGATTACAGTGGTGATGAATGGGTGATTAACATTTTACTGCAAGCACAGCTAAGATATAAAAAATATGTCTGGTTACCATTTGTGAATAATCCTTCGATGTGCAAGAGGAAGATGCCCAATGGGCTCTCCATGGCCCTCTGGATCAATAGCCCCAGATCCTATTTAACAAGGACTTTCAAAGGCGGACTCCTAATATCTGCCTTTGAGGTCTGCACAGCATCCATTTGTAACTATATTTCTACTACATTCAGTGTTACAGATTCCTTCTCCTAGTTCTGGAGGTTTCTCTGTTACCTTTGTATTTTGAAATGGATTTTAAAGTACTGTAAAATATATTCCAACCTAATTAATGCGTTTTGTACAGTAAGAAGGGGGGTGTATCTTAACATGGGCTAACTCTTCTATCTTGACATTAAAGTTGATAGCTACAGGGTTTTTATTTTTTATACTAGATATTGCAAAAATTGACATGGCCTATGACTAGCAAATTAGATGGTAATTCAAGAAAGTGTAAAATCTATCTCAAACTTATTGACTGCTGTGAATGATTAGTTTACTGTCAAAAAAGAAGAAAACTGAATTTAAAAGATCTGGGCAACTTAACTGTTTCCAGAGTTCTGTAGCTAATCAATTTATTATGTGCATCTTGATAAGAAGGATAATAGTAATATTAATGTCAGCCCTGGCTGCTGTGGCTCAGTGGATTGAACACCGGCCTGCAGACCTAAGGGTCACCAGTTCAATTCCCTGTCAGGTCACATGCCTGGGTTGGGGGTCAGGTGCCCAGTACAGGGCGCATGAGGGGCAACCACACATTGATGTTTCCCTCTCTTTCCCCCTCCCTTCCCCCTCACTTCCCCCCTCTCTCTAAAAATAAATAAATAAAATATTTAAAAATGAAAATAAGAATAATATTAATGTCAGTAATAAAAACACCTAACACCCGGTGCTGATTAAGTAATAAATATCTTTAGGGTTGCTTCAGAGTTATTTCCTTTAATTCTCACAGCTATCATTTCAGAAGTTACTTGTATTATCTTCATTCCACAAGAGAGAAAACTGAGTGTAGAAAGTTATGTAATTTACCTAAGGTCATATGTTGAGTATCCAGGCTTCAAACCGAGCAGCTAAAGTTCAAATTTATGATTTTATCCTCTGTGCTGTAACTTATTTTAATATTGAACACATTAATGCTAATGCTGATTTATCCCATACCTTGACAGAAGTAAACCAAACTCTTGATGCCAAGGGGTCAGATGACATAACCTTGTTTTCCACAGCATCCAGTTTCATTAGTATAGGCTCTATTGAAATCTGTAAGACTGCGAGTAGCACTATTCTGAAATTAAGTTAATTATTTTCTACTTTTATTAATAATTTATAGACATTTCTGAACACCAATAGCATACACACAGCACTGTTCTCTAGGAAAATATATTTTGATTAAACAATAAATCAGATAAGTGAAATAGTAGTGAGAAGAGATACTGTTTGTAGGAGACTGCTTGGGGGAATTTTTAGCCTTTTGTGTAGATAAATGGCATTAAACACACCCAGTTGTCAGACTGCTATTCTGTGGTGAATATTCTGACTGTGAGAGTTTTCAAAGCGTAAGACCAGCCAGAGTAGCTTTTAGATGGAGGCGTTACTTGTCCACCAGAGGAGGTTAGCATCCTTTTTGTCTGCTTGACAGAAACCTTTGTGCAACAGCAAATGAGGCTCTATTCCTGCTGTTTTTCAAATGCAAGCTTCGTCCCTGCTTTCTATTTCTAAGGCAGATGTATCACATGAGGAGGTGGGAAGAGAGAGTGAGAGCTCAGAAAACATTTTTGGAGTGAATATTGCTCACCCAGAGAAAGACACCACAACTATATTACATCTGTAACTCAAATATTCTTGATTTTTAAATTAGATTCACAAGTCAAGAAAATGGAGGCCAATCACTAAAATGTGCTTTAAAACACCACTATAAATAAACATCATTGTAATATAAATTCTTGTTGAATAGTTTCAGCAGAGTTGTATATTTTTATAAAATTTACATAATATTTGTTAGTTCTGAAGTATTTTACATTAAAAAAAATAGAAATTTATTCTCTTATCGTCCAGGTGACCAGAAGTACAAAATCAGGCGCTGGGCAGCACTGGTTCCTTCTGGGGATTCCGTTCATTGGCTTGTGGCTATGTCAGTCCAATCTTTCCCATGGCTTTCTTCTCTCTGGTGCGGTGTCCATCCTCCCCTTTTGTTTTAAAGACTCCAGTCAATGGATTCAGGGTCTGCTCTAATTTCCGATTACCTCATCCTAACTAATTATCATCTGCAAAGACCTAATTTCCAAATAAAATCCTATTCTAAGGTTCTGGGTGGATATGAGTTTTATAGGAACACTATTCAACCTTCTAAAAATATTAATGAATTAAATGCTGTGATTAAAAGGCAAAGATTATCAGGATTTTTAAAAAAAGCAAGACTTCACAGTATGCCATTTATAAGAGATATACATTAGATATAAAGACACAGATAGATTAAAAGTAAAGAGTGGAAAAATGTTTACCATACAAATTGTAGGAGTTCTTCCAATGTTCTGGATAGTAATCCCTTATCAGATAGTTAATTTCCAAATATTTTTTCACATTCTGTGGGTTGCCTTTTTGTCTTGTTGATAGTGTCCTTTTTATTTTGTATATTTTATTGATTATGCTCTTACAGTGGTCTCATTTTTTCTACCCTTTACCCGCTCCACCCTGCGCCCCATCCCATCATCCCATGTCAAGACTTTTCCTGCCACCACTTTCCCCAGCCCACCCCTCCCGACCTCCCACCCTCCTTCCTTCCCCCATTGGGCTTTGTTGACAGACCCTTTATTTTACCTCTTTTTTAAATTGTAAAATGGATCTTTTCTCATGTTATATATTATAGCCGTATTCTCACATACATTCATATAATGATAAATAAATATAATGAATCTTTTATACACACAGAGAAAGGGGTCAGTGTTCTAAACTACAGTTTTATACTCTGCTACTTGACTGCATTCTCATGTTGTTTATATTTCTCATGTTCACTTGATACTGAAGCTTATTCCATTATAGAATGAAATCATTGGGGGAAAGCAATAGTTTTACCTGTTCCTTCCCAATGGTTACATTTCCAATTTCTTCCCTTGTCTATGGTAAGCTAATATTTCCAAGAGGGTGATAAATAATAGGCACAATAGCTAACTCTTATTCTTGTTTGGGTCCTGGTATTAGTGGGTGTGTCTCAGGTGTTTCATTGTTCCCCTATAGTGAATAATGATGGCTTTTGGGCTGAGATGTGTGTCATTTCATTAAGGTAGTTTCTGTTGATTTTTCAGTGTCTTCATCTAGCACTTGTGTTGAATTTTTTCATTGTTTGTGAAGAGGATGAGTTTCTCATTCTGTTATTAATATGATGAGGAATTGTTATATACTTTCCATTATTGAAGTCTGTTTACATTCCTGGAACAAACTAACATGGTCATGTTTTAACAGTTTGCCATATTCTATTAACTAGACTTAACAATTTTGTATTACTATCAATAATTGAGATTGGTATGCAGTCACTTCTTTTGAGGTGCAATCTTTGTTAAGGTTCATTAAAAATAGCATGCATGGTTTTAAAATAATAAAAATTTTCTGTTTTTCTTGGTTTCAGAAGTATTAATACAGCATACGAATTATCTGATCTTTAAACACTTAGTTGAATTCACTGGGAAAAGTGTCAAATCTTGCGGCTTTAAAAAGGTCTTTGAAAAATTCTCCCTTTCTCACTATAAATAAGCCTAATTAATTTTTGATAATATATTTTTCTAGAAAATTATCTATTCTATACAATTTTATAAATTTATTTGCATAGGGTTAAGTAAATTATCATAAGTTTGTCTTTTTAACTTAATTCTTTAGTGTTTTTTTTCTTTATATAATTCTAATTTTTTGTGTTTTTTCCATCACCATTTATCCCCTTTTTAATCCCATCCTCTCAGACCCCTGGCAATAAGCAAACTGTTGTCCATGTCCATGAGTCATTTTTCCTTTTTGATCTCTAAAAAGATTTTTACTAAAAAACATGAGATTATCAATCAGTATCTAATGCTCCTTTTTCCCAATAATTAATTTTAATCTTTATTAGTGTTTTTGGTCCTGCTAATAAATCACTGAATCTGAATGTGATATTGGAGACCTCTGATATCATATATATGTATATTTTTTCTTTTCTATTACATTTTTCTTTTTATCCTCCCTCCATGTTCTGTCTTCCACCACTCAATTTTAATCATAATACTCATTTAATAATTTATCTTTATGATCACTTTCATACTTTTAATATAGCTTTAACCTTCTACTACATTCACTGTATTTTTCTGATCATTTATGGCTTCCAACTATTATGAAAGAAGCAATAAGCAATAATATTTTATGGTCTATCTTCTTTCATGCTGTTAAACTTTTTTTCTTACATCATGCTTACTGACATGCTGAGAAGCTTGTGCAGGCACCGGTGTGCACACACATACACACAATATTTTGTTACTTACCACATTGGTTTCATCTTAGCTCTGAAGGTAAATGAATCAACAGTTACCTCCATTCTTTTGTTGCAGCTTCACACATTATTTTTATTTGGAGATGGTTAATCTTTCAAGGATTTTTCTCAAGAAGCATTATTGGAACAATGCTTTTTGGTATGGTTTATCAAAACTGTTAAATTTATATTTGAAGAATAGCTTATCTCAATATAAATTCTCACTTTCCACTTTTTCCCACTGAATATCTTGTAGTTATGGCAGTATTCTATTTGAATTCATGGTTTTTATGGGACAATTGACAGCCTGGATCTTTTCCAACTTAAAAACAACTATAAAACTTAGTATGACTCTCTAAATGATGTCTTTTTATATACTTAATGCCCACAAACTTAAATTAATTAGAATATGTTTAATGTGGACAATCGTCTTTTACTCGTGGTGGTCCCATTAAATGTGTATGTCCCATGTGCTTAGAATTAGCATCCCCAAAAGAAGGACAAACAAATAATGAAACAGAAAAAATCTGTGAAATATAATTTAGAAAAGCTTTTACAACATTATTTAGCAAATTTGACTATTCTGAATCTATACTATTAATGTTAAGCTTCTTAGAGACAGAAAGGAATATCTTAGATACTTGGAATTTGCACCACTTTTACTTATTTCTGTTAAAATACCTTCTTCCCATTTCATCTTCCTTCCACTGACTCTGTTCTTCCTGAACCAGACCTTCACCTTCTTGTTTTCTCTTTGCATTGACACATGATTTTTACAAAATTTTCTTAGATAATATTTGGCTCTCTGAGTATTGTTCAAAGGATAAACAATGAAACATTTATTACTGGTTGTGTTGACAGGTTTATTTTGCTTTGATCTAAATTTATACAGTTTGTTGGTTTCCTAGGGTGTGTATTTTTGACAATGGGGATGAACAATGCAGAATGATTACAGGGTATCAATATTCACTTGGAGGTCACTTATTTAGAGATTATGTTTTAAATAGGTAAAACACTGTAGAAGCCTCTTTAATTCAGTTGCCAATGTTAATAAATAACATTGCTCAATGAAACAAATTTCATTGAAATTCATTAGGAAGTTGAAAATATAACAATTTGAAAACAAAATTGTCATTTTATTTATTAATAGATAAAATGATTTGCATATTTATATATATATAGTATGTTACTCAAATTACATTTCTCAAATCCTTTTTGATAAGAAAAAAATACTTAAATAATTTTTTATAAAGCTTATAACCATTTCCTGCACACATGTTCATGGTTTACAAACGTGCCTCACTGCTCATATACTCATATGACTTGACATTAACTGATATTGTCCTTTGCCAGCATTAAATCCTGCTATGTGTTTGCCCTAATAAACCCAACTGAAAAATATTACATTTTAACCCTAATAGTCTATGGGACACACTGGAAGAAGAAGAGTTGCCCTGAGCCACACATTAAGTACATTATAACAGGTAATCACACACACAAAAAAAATCTCATAATGTTTTAAGTAAATTCATGATTTTGTGCTGAGCCGCATTCATAGCCATCCTGGGTTGCGTGAGTCTCATGGGTCACAGGTTGGACACCCTAGTGTATTAGTAAAAGTTTGTTTTGACAAAATAAAATGGAAATATGAAGCAACATTATACTTTAATTAAAATAAATAAAATTAATCAATTTAAGATGTGAATTTGCATCCTTGTCAAATAAAATGTAAATGACATCGTGACATACTCTATCAAAAAATAAAATAAAATAAAACACAAAAAACAAAACAAAAACCCAGAGGTTTTATGACATTCCAAATAGCAAGAGACAATGATAGAATATACTCATTACAGAAGAAACATTCAAATAAAAATGAGCCTTTAGTACCATTTCTACACTATCAATAAACTTACTGCACAAACTCCCTATACACTCCTACCCACTGTGATATTATATTCATGTAACTATCTTGATAAACATTTTATTTTTGATGTTATATATATTACTTTTGATAGAAAACCAATCACTATGTCATACATTTGAAACTAATATAATATTGTGTCAACTACAATTAAACATAAATGTTAAAAATAAAAATAAATAAAATAATTTGTCATAACCAAAAAATTCTAAGCAACTTAAGAAAAATTGAAAACTTAGTTGTATATGAATATAAAAGGTCCAGTGGTGGCTCTGATATCAAGCATATTAGATTCTGGACATTGTAAAAGTCATCAAGACATTGTGTATTGCATTAGCTCTGTTTTCAGGTATATTGGTTTCAGTATCAGGGTAAGCTAAGAGCTCATTATAGAAAAGATTGCCACTAGTGGGTCCAGAAAAAAGGCAAGTATCAAGATGTTAATATTTCTATTCAAAATTGCTAGCCTGACTCTACATAGGCCAAGCTGATTTACCAGACCATGCATAAACCATGAGCTGCTCACAGGAGGAAAGAATACATTGAATGGGCAGACCTAGATACTATGACTGTCATTAGGGTAAAGTAATAGGATTAGACCATCCTGAATCACTGGAGCCAGAATTAGAAAAACCTTTCACAAAAAGTAAAAATGTTGCAGGAATAGGTGGCATATGCTGAACAGACAAAGTAGTAAGTTCATTTAACTATTCAATGAGGAAATGTTTATAAAACAATATTTTTTCGTGGGTACACCATTCTGGATATTAAATAGATTGCTTCTTCAAAGTATAGAAAATAATCGATTAGAGTAACTTATTAAAATGGAAGTATGTATTATTTTTCAACGATAATATTAATTAATATGACAGTTAATCTCTCTCAAAATAAAAAAAAAATCCAGTCAACAAGAACTCAATATAAAAAAATGTAAATGCATATATTTTCTATTAAACCCAGATTGGAGAATTGAGCCTAGCAAGAAAATAACATTAATAATATTAAAATAATACATTTAATTAGATTTTTACTTTTTAAATTCTGTCAAATGTAGTTTATAAATTAATTTTGAATGAAAAATGCATAAAAGTTAAGATTTTAAGAACAAATTATGTTAGTGAACATGTGATTAAAGTGTTTGAAACAATCATGTTATTTGATGAGTACTCTAATATTAATAGTTTGAGATATATCATGTGCATTGCAAAATATCTCTAAATTTTGGTTTATCCTTTATGCACACCCTTCAAAGAATGACTTTATTGTTTTTACTTTAAAAATAAGATCTATTTCTCCACTACCTTGAATTTTAGTTTAATTTATAATTCACTTAGACCAACAGAATCCACAGCATTGATGTAGAAATTATGAGAATAGTCCTTAAGATGTCTTTTCTCTTCAGTTTTTGTCAACTTGTTCTATAACCCCTGAGGAGACTATGAAAAGTAGTCTTGTACAGTCTCTGTGAGGATGAGAAGCTACACGCAAAGGGAAGAACAGAGGCTCGTTAAAGGCTCATATGGGTCATACGATGGAATAGTATTCAGTTATGAGAAAGAAGGACATCCTGTTATTAGCAACAACATGAGTGGACCTTGAGAGGTTAGGTTAAGTGAAATAAGTAAGACAGAGAAAGATAAATTACTGTATGATATCACTTATAAATTGGGATCTAAGAAAGGCAAAATCATAGAAAGTGAGAGTAGAATGGTGACCTCAAGGGGCTGTGGATGAGGCAAATAGGAAGTTGTTTCCCAAAGATTACAAATTTCAAGTTAGAATATGAATAAGTTCTGGGGATCTAAATGCACAGCATTGTGACTATAGTTAAAAATACTGTATTATGTAATTAAAAGTTGTTAAAAGAGTAGATCCTAAATGTTCTCACCACAAGAAACAAATGGCAATCGTGATGTGATGGAGGTGTTAGCTGACTCAACGTGCTAAATCATTTTGCAGTGTGTGTGTTACAATATATGTGTAGACTGTGCTTGTAACTACTTGTTTATGTTGGTATACTTAGGTTATATCAGTTAGAATTAGGTATGGATACATATTATTAAAATAAAATAATTTATTTTGGTTAAAATATTATCTAACTAATGAAAGTGTTAATTTCTAATTTTTATTGAATCAAACTATTTTTAAAATTGTGATCAGAGAGATGAGTGTTGGTATTGACCAGAAAAGGTTGGCTGATAATTCAGGGGCAATTTGGCACACTGGGGTTTAATTGATCTTTGTAATGTTCCCATGAACATATGAAAAAAACCCCACAAACACAGGGCAGCAAAGATGAAGGGATTAAGTATAAACTGACAGTTACAAAATAGTCACATTGATGTAAAGTATAGCATAGGAAATACAGTTGATAATGTTGTAATAACTGTATGGTGCCAGGTGGGCCCTGGGTATATCGAGGGGAATGCTTTGTAAAGTATATAAATGGCAAAATCATTCAGATACTAGAGTCAGAAATTAAAAAATAAATACAGTGGAATTTAACAGAATGATTATATTTCATAACCTATGCATATTTTCATCACACTCTTCCTCCATATTTACTGTATATGCCTATGAGTGTTCATGCATATGCATGTGTAATATGCTTTAATATAAAATTATTTTCTAATTAGGGGTTGTATTCAAAAGTTGAAAATACACTGAGTTAAGCATACATTTTCTTTTGCCCATGAAACCAACAGAAAATAATTTTTGCATTTGGGCACACAGAAAATCAAAAAGTACTCCATAAAGTATCACAGAACTTGCACAAGCCATATTTTCTGAACATGGGGTATGAAAGAAATTACAAAAATATAATCACAACCTTACCTTTATTTATGTACAAATGCTTATATAGAATAATATGATCTCTTTTAATTTTGAAAAAATAACCTCTTAAAAGTGATTGGGCCACAGAAATATAAATAACCGTAAGTTTACAACATTGGAATTTCATCCTACTAAAATATGCAGGATATTGATTAAGCCTAAATAAGACAAAATAAATAGCATAAAGTATTTCATTGCCATAGAATATAAAAAAATGGAAAATTAATAATGTAACTCAAGCAGTTAAAATATAAAAATAGCAACTCAAGAAAAATGTGTAAAGTAGTTAGTGAAGCTACAAATGAATCTTTTTTAAACACAAAAAGTGGAAGAATGGATGAAGTTTAATAATAAAAAATAAAATATCTAAATTCAGGTGACAAGTAAGTATGTCAAGAGCTCACTGTGCCCGCCCCAAATTTTATTCAGATAATTTAAAATAATGATAAGGAAAGTGATGAATCCTTACATTTGTGAAAGGATTGCACATAGACAAGTTACCTGTTTTCAGTCTCACAATGACATGTTAGGAAGGGAAGTCAAGCAAGCGTTGTCACCCCTTTACAGAGAGGAAAGAAGAAGGTGGGCTTCAAGGTGTTAGGTTACCTGGAGGAGCTCTGCTAAGCTGGTTTAAATCACTCATGACGCAAAGAATTTTTAAAAAATATACTCCTAAGATTTCCATGCAAATACATAATCTTCACAATTAAAATAATCTGTATGCTGCTTGTAATCCATAGCCCATCCTCTTTATTTGTGGTAAAAGTGTTAGTCAGTAGGAATAGCTTCATGATC